>APFE030973171.1:64218-112059 GCA_000404065.3 Pinus taeda
TATATATAGATGGGATTTCATTAAAGCTCCGCTCTGAAACCCTTTATTCGGATTTCAAATCCTATGCACTCGCATATAATAAATCATCGGATTCACCTACCTCTTCCGTGCTCTCTGAACTCCACTTCCCTGATCGCATTGACGTTCCCATTAACCACTAGCCTTTTGACCTCCCGATATGTGATAAGCGATGCGACTTGGGTCATCGATCTGGACTCTCGATCTGATGGTCCTAGATCAATCGCTCTATCGCAATCGCTCCCTCTAAACGATAAGGGTATAAACTGCTCTTTATAGGATTTCAAGTTCAAAACTTGATTCCGACGAAGTTTTGCACTAATTTTCAGTGTAAACTAGACTTTTGGCTTGTGTGACTTAACCTTTATAAATAATTCTGCCGATGCGATGCTTCGCCCTTCTCCTCACGACATCATTTGAACCGTTGATCCTTGTGATCCAACGGTTGTTGAGTGTCAAACTTCACTTCTCTATTCTTCCTTTTCCACTTAGTTTTTTTTGCGCTAGACCTCAATTCTTCTGTGGTTTACTCCTCTTCAAAGGTTTCGATTCTTTCACCGTTTCTGTTGCGACTCCCTCTTGAGCTTGATTCCTCAGTGAATCCTCTGATCCTTCAACTGGATTCAATGACCCTTCTACGATTCCTCTGGCTCAGCTCCGTTCCTCTGCGTCCTTAAGAATTCTGCCTACAAGCTGTTGCAGAGCCTACGAATTCACAGTGAATCATTCATGAAATAATGCACTGACACAATCAGGAACAAACTCTGCAGATATTAATGTAAAAGTGAAGATTACATTCGAGACTTCTCGGTCTCGCACAGACCTATTTTTCAATGTCAGTGGCCTCCTTTTGACTCTGCCCGTAGGCTTACATATATCCAGCATTGGTTTTGTTGAACTAAATCTGGGGTGAATCCTAAACTGACTTCTAAATCTATTGAACCGACTCTTAGATGTACTCTATCCTCTATGTCCACTTCTATTCTCCATTTAATGCCTAAAAACTCTCTCTTGCTCCTAGAATCATGAACTATTCTAAGAGTCCTAATTGACTTTAGGGTATTTTGTCATTATTGCCACTCATGTCCTCATTTATTAGAGAGCACTTTCCTCTCACATATTTAATTAAATCACTTAAAGGCCTAAATATTACATTAACTCGAGACTTAGGAAAACTATTTCCTAAAAATACATGATCCCCTATGTCTACTATTTACAATGATTTTGTCTTGGGTGAATGCTCCTGCATCATAGACCCTACGGAAATGGGATGAAGGAGAACTCGTTGGGAACCAACCAGTTCGGGAGACGCAGTCAATCGACCAAGTACTTGTTTTAGATTTAGCAAGACTTATAGGATTCGATTAGATGTAAATGATTGATACCAGTGCCTTATGGAGTCAACAATCTTGCTAGGAAATTTAGGACCAAGTAATTGATTAGCAATTGCTGCTTGGATGAATAATTATCTTATATGAAATGCAAATCTTAAAACTAATGTGAGACACAGGAATCTTGGTTAATTTTAGTTAAATGCCTATCTCAGTTTTAACCCTTCGGTTCTTTTTATATTGAGCTTGATTCCGTAGTAAATGGCAGAGAGAAGATAAGGTGAAGCACACTAAGGTGTGATTAACGTTACCTCTCCTAAAAATCTAACATACTTGTTCCCTCTGGCGCTGCAAAGCATTGTGGCTTTGACGATTGCAAGGTCATCGTTTGAAGTACTATGGAAAGTAGGCTTCTCAAGCAAAGATGGATGGATACCTATCTTTCTATCGACCAAGCTTATGCTTGGAAGTAAATTTTAATTATGCATAACTAACTTAATATGCAAATGCACGAGATGATTAGGAGATGAGATGAAGTTAAATTCAAGGATTGAAAGAGCTTATGCCACGATCTATTTCTGAGTTATAAGTCAAAGCCTTTAATCGCCCAAATAAACATTCACTTCACTAGACAAGATAAACATCTCAGCAATATGCTTAAAATATCAGAATATAATCCACAAGCTTATCACTTCAATTTATCTAGATTCTTTCCAATGCAATTATAGCTCAAAGAGAACAAAAGCCTCTTCACAATTCTTTGATAGCAATGCCAACTATATAGATGCTCAAAAAAAATACTCAGTTTAGGAAACAAAAGATATGCAATCTACCACAATTCCATAAAAGAGTACTTAACAAATTACCTGAAAAATTCTAAAAAAATTAATACACAATAACTATCCAATAATTCAAGTAATTAAACCACACTTACAGCTACTTTAACGACGAGCAATCTCAATAGATGTCAAGCATAAGAAAATGTTCAAAACTCTTAGCTTGCAAAAGACTTAAGCAATTAAATTTCGAAAATTAATTACCACGAGGAACCATGAAATTCAAATGCTAAACACTTCAAACAATTCCGAAAAATAAATTCCTTAAATGCTTCAATCCAGATTTTTTGTTGTTGTTGTTGTTGTCTTCCTATAGTCAAACATTAGAGAGTTTAAAAAAAATTAAATGTGCCTTGACTATAGAAGAAATTTAAATTTTCTATTCCTTAAAAAGATTTCGCTTTTAAGATTAAAAAAATCCCAAACCGTTAACTCAAAAACCTCAAAAGGAACTTTATATTTGATAATATATATTATTCCTGCGGCAAATTTAATGTGATAATGTTCATGAATGAAGAAAGATTTTAATGTGGCGAATGTAAAAAAAATCAAAAGGCTTCATGAATTAAATTTTTAATGGGCCAAAGGCTACATAAAAATTTAAATTTGAAATGTACAATTTTCTTTTGATTTAATTCTTTAGGGACATCAAAGGCACACTAAAAAATTTAAAATCGAAACTTCAAACTTTTATTTTGTTTGAAACAAAAATCAAAATAAAAAGAAAATGAAAGGCAAGCAAAAATAAAATCGATTTCTTTTGAAGCCCAAAACCAAACCTTTAAAAAAAATGAGAATCAGATTAAATAAAAAAGATACGTTTTGAAATTAACCTCAAAGAAAATACAAATCAAAACATAAAACGAAACCAAAAGGGAGTCAAATGTTTGTATGCAGGTAAGATCGGTGACAGAGAAAAAGAAAAATCCAATGTTCCACCAAGACTCTGGTGTGGGGAGATGCGGGTGCGGGGAGACGCACAGGGGGGACGTGTGGGAGTACCCTCAAATTTTAGGGAAATTTCGAGGTTGCGGGGAGTCGCCGAGGTATATATATATATATATATAAAATTCAAGTTCATATTCATTGTTCATTGTTCAATAATGAAAGCATAAAAATATTAAAAAGCGACATTGAATTTGATCCATCCACCATCATTCATTTAACATACATCATCATATGACATATAAATGACAATTCCATTATGAAATTAATTATTATCAACATACATGAGATTCCAAAACAAAAATAAAATCAATAATACAAAAAGAACAATGATCGATATCATTCATCATCCAATGCCTCTGTTGGAAATGGAATATGAGTGTGAAAGAAATAACTTTAACTTTAGTTTGCCTTTCATGACTTTAGGTTAGGCTTTATAGTATAGTATTAAAATTTTAATTTTTTTTAGACTTTTAAGTTTAGTTTTTAGTAAAAAAAAAATTAATGGTTTTGATTTTTGAATTTTAATTTTTAAGTCTTATTAGACAAATTTAAAGGGGGATGCCCAGGCGCACCCTTTTTGGGGAGTCTAGACTCCCACACTGAAGGGGGACACCTAGAAGCACCCTTTTTGGGGAGTCTTGGGGAGTCTAGACTCCCACATTGGGGAAACACACCCCCTTGCGTCTCCCCAAGACTCCCCAAAAAGGGTGCGTGGGGAAACGCACCCCCAAGAGACTCCCCGTCCCGGGTGCGTGGGGTGCGAGGGGTGCGCGCACCCGACCCTGGGGGACGCGTCCCCGTGGAACACTGGAAAAATCGAAGGAGGGAACTCGAGGAAGGGTTTTCGAAGGCTGAGGATAAGGGATGAGGGAGTAGTCGTTGGCAGCTACAAAGGGAGTAGTGACGGGTGAAGAAGTAGGGAGCAACAAGGGAGAGCCGACATGAAGGGTAGAAGAGCGTGTAGGTTGAAGGTTTCAAAGGAAGGTGAGGAGCTGCAACAGGGTAGTGAGGAAAGATGGAGGATGAGAAGAGTCACACAGACGAGGAGGGCCGCAGATAAGGAGAAGAGGAGAATGAATGCAACAAGGGAGGACAACGGGTAGAGAAGAAGGGATGACGAGCAAAGATGCAGGGAAGAAGAAGACACGGAAAAGAAGAGCCAAGGGCTGCATGAGGGAGGAAAAGCGCAGATAGAGGGAAAGGCAGATCTGTAGAGAAAATAAAAACGCAGAGAGGTAAACCAGTGATTTAGGGAAGCAAAATTGCACAACAAATAAAAAGCCTCAAAGCAGTGAAGAGATGAGGAAAAACACAGAGGAAAAGAGGGCTCAAAAGGCAACAGACAGGACAAGAAAAATGGTAGCCCAAGAACCTCAAAATAAATCCCATAAATTTATACGTTAAACTGATATATTCCTACTTTAAAATTTGCTCTTAGAAAAACCTCAGATATGGATTTGAAATCTTCGGACTGAAAATAATTTTGAATAATTTGTCCCTGGAAAATGGTATTGAGACCAGATCTTGCCCTCCAGGGTCTAGATCTGGGTTCAAATTAAATTTTTCCTTCAGATCCTCACCTGCAAAACAAAAACAAAAAATACACAAATCCCAAATATACAAAAAATGAATAAAACCCCATAAACCCAAGTTATAAAATTTTCAGATCTATACAAGATATTTACAAATCTATGCTCAAAGGTTGCAGATCTATCAAATCTGAGGAGTAGGAGTTCAACTTTGCTCGCAGATTTGATAATCTAAGGCTCTTACTAGCCAGATCTATCAATTTTTTCATAAAATATTTAAAAGATTTTGAAATTTTAGAGAGGTACTAACCCAAAAACATTCTGCAATTTTTTTTAATCATTAGATAAATCTTGGAGCTTACATGAGGTAGGCTCTTAAAAAAATATATGCTGAGAGTTGGCTGGTCCAACCAAGGTCTATCCCCAAAAGCTCAATGGAAACCTGAGAGATTTCATGCAAACACTAGATGAACCATCAAACCAAGTAGAGAAATAGAACAACAATAAAATTATGAAGAAATAGAAGTACTTGCTATTTCAATCAAAATTAAAAATGTTACTCTAGATCCAACAAATTGAATAAGATATCTATATTCAGATTATTCTAAGAGAGCTATTGATTGATAGTTTTCACATAATATTAAGCAGAAATTAAAACAATGTTACCATCGATTCATGAAGAGGAACACCGTCTCAAGTTGAAACGCCAAAGACTTTTGCATTAATTCCCGAAAGTATACGAGAGAGCTTGAGAGCTTAGTACACGATTCAAAGATAGGATGAAAAGAATGACATCGACCTCTAATTTATAGGTAAAATATCCAACGGCTAGTTGGCTTGATCCTTGTCAAATTAATCTCGACCGTTCATAAAGATTTAATTAATCTTTAATCATCACTGTCAAAATTGTTTATTTTTTTGAGGAAAAAATGAAAATTTCTTTTAATTGATTTTTAATTAATTCAAAATTAATTATTGAGTTAATTTCCTAAAAAAATTGACTTTCACTTAACCACCAAAGCCCAAGGGTCCAAAATTTATTGATGTTCTTCAATATTCCCTTGGCCGGGGACCTCAAAAAAATTAACTTCTTAAAAACCCATGAATTTCACCCTTGGAGAATCTAATTTTACCTAGGACACAAAATTAATTAAATTTTTGGCTTAGAATTTAATTTAATTTTGCCAGAAAATTTAATTAATTGACTTATGAGTGGAAAAAGCAGTGTGGAAAAAGTCGGGAAAAAATCGGGATTAAATCCCGATTTTTTGATTTTTTTGGCTGGCTGATTAAATCGGCCGACTTTTTCCCGATTTTTTCCCAGTCGAAAAAGTCTGGATTAAATCGAAAAAGTCGAGATTAAATCGGGACTTTTTCCAAAAAATCGTGGTATTTTTTTAATGATTTTTTTTTTGTTTTTTGTTTGAAAAAATCGGGATTTTATTGAAAAAATCTGGATTTTTTAAAAAATGAATATTTTTGTATTTTTTTTTTTTAATTTTGCCGACTTTTTGCTCGACTTTTTCGAAAAACTCCCGACTTTAACGACTTTTTCAACTTTTGGACCCTTGCCGATTTAATCCCGACTTCGACTTTTTCCACATTGATATTTAGCCATGGTGTCTAATTATGAGAGACTGTGCCCTAAATATTTTTTACATGAAGATTTTACAATTTAATACATGAAGGGGGAACACCTGATCGCTATAGACCCTCAACATTTACCCATTTCTGTGACACAAAATATGATCTAGTAGACCTAGTAATCTGTAATAAAATAATCTAGCCAATTAGCTAGGATTATTCCCAAATTACTTTTACAAGGACTCGATAAAAAACATTAGGACTCATTTAATATTTTGACAACAAAATCCACCCTAGCTTTGGGGTGAGGTTGGAGGGAAAAACTCTGCCAATCATTTGTCTAGAGGCACAGATGAATCAATGAGAAAAAAACCTCTTAAGGTAGAAATCGTCATTAAAATAGTATGCTTACCTAGGTTGTTACATACATGATGGTCTTACTAAAATAATTTATGATATAACCATGCAGAATGGGTTTACATCTTTATTAAAGTGTGGATTGATGATGAAATCTGAATGTTGCGAACACTCGAATATGATGGATCCCTGTTGCGAAAAAAGGGGTGTATTGCTATGGGGTCGTTGACACAGAGTGGTCAACAGAACCATTTGTTGTTTTGGATCAATTTTGGTATGATTTGTGACCATTAACATTTGATGTTTAACCTGGGTAAAACAAAGGTGATAATCTTCTATGCATTCAAGCATGCTTTAAACGATTAACATTTCTACTTTAAAGGGAACTGATCAAGATCACTACAACTTACTTGTTTTAGCATGCGACATGCTCTTTGTTCTCAACTTAGGGATATAACTTCCTGGTTCTCCTTTGGAGACGATGCTTCCATTACCACTTCTATTATATCTCATCCAGACATACCTTTTGGACACATTCATTAGGTCACAACACTCTATGGTTAATATATTTGGGGATTGAGTTTGCTTCTGGCTGATTTGGCTTAGTTTGAGAGGGTTTAGGCCATCCTTTTCTTGGACATCATTCTAAGCAAGTAGATTGTTCCCTAACCCATTATTTAGGCATGGTTTGAGGCAGTTTCTTTGCCTTGAGGCCATCCTTCAATTGGTTTAGTTCCTTTGTAAAGTTACAATTTTTGGAGATTTGGCCTCTGAATGGTACAAATATCTCCTACTTAATGTTTTATTGTTTGAAGACCATTGCTCCATTTGCTCCCCCATGACACAGTTGATGTTGGTTTTCTGTGTTCTCTTCATTACTTCATTTCATCTCTCTAAGCATTCTTTCCCCTTTCAAGTATTCCCTAGACATGTTAGGTCACCTCTTGCCATCGAATGTCGACCTGAACTGGGTTATCGTAGGGGATATTTATAGACAATATATCTAGGTTACTTGGATTGCACCTTTGGGGGATCATGGTGCAATGATGGCCTTTTATATCGAGCAAATTTTTGAGCTGAGAGTGACCTCTGTAGACACAGACATTGGATGCGTTCCTCTTAGGATCCCTCTTGGTCAAGTTTAGGTGGTCTCCCATAGACTTTGGATCGAGACAAATCATCACCTCCTATGGTTGGATAGGGTTTCTCATTTATGCCACTTATAGGAGCTAGTGATGAAGGATTGTCTCATTTTGTAGTGGTCCATCTACTATGAGATGAAGGGGAGATATTATGACTTATTTCAAGACTTGGGGGGCTACATTTCCACTTTTTTTTGCCACCCCAATTAGAGATGTCCTTCGATCTTAATGAGGGAAGTATGCAGATGTAGATCTTAGTCTTTACATGCCCCATCCTAGTTGGATGCCTTTAGGGGGATCACCTCATGCTTTTTAATTGTTTGTATGAATGGGATAACAAGCAACATGCAGATATTCATGACACTTTAGAATCTAGATTGGTATGATTTCACATTACCTTTGGAGCACTCCCCGAAGCAACAGACCTCATTGATACACATAAGGCCCTGCCACTCTAGGACTTGAGGCGAACATTGCCAACGCAACAAACATACCAACTTTAGGTGGTTTCAGAGTCTTGTTCCTCTTCCAACTCACCACCGATTAGGTTTGCTTGAGTAGCCAAGATAATATGGCTAGGCCCTCTCAGCCTTGGCCACTCCCCGAGAATATAATTTGTTAGTGCATTGGCCTTTGTTTTGCAGTTCCCTTTCTGATTTTGTGACCATTAACATTTGATGTTTAACCTGGGTAAAAGAAAGGTGATAATCTTCTATGCATTGAAGCATGCTTTAAACAATTAGCATTTCTACTTTAAAGGGAAGTGATCAAGATCACTATAACTTGTATTTGGGGGTTTAGTTCACGAGATCTTGTTTTAGCATGCGACATGCTCTTTGTTCTCAACTTAGGGATATAACTTCTTGGTTCTCCTTTGGAGACGATGCTTCCATTACCATTTCTATTATATCTCATCCAGATATACCTTTTGGACACATTCATTAGGTCCACAACACTCTATGATTAAAATATTTGGGGATTGAGTTTGCTTCTAGCTGATTTGGCTTAGTTTGAGAGAGTCTAGGCCATCCTTTTCTTGGGCATCATTCTAAGCAAGTAGATTGTTCCCTAACCCATTATTTAGGCATGGTTTGAGGCAATTGCTTTGCCTTGAGGCCATCCTTCAATTGGTCTAGTTCCTTTGTAGAGTTACAATTTTTGGAGACTTGGCCTTTGAATGGGACAAATATCTCCTATTTAATGTTTTGTTGTTTGAAGGTCATTGCTCCATTTGCTCCCCCATGACACAATTGATGTTGATTTTTTGTGTTCTCTTCATTACTTCATTTCATCTCTCTAAGCATTCTTTCCCCTTTCAAGTACTCCCTAGACATGTTAGGTCACCTCTTGCCATTGAATGTGGACTTGAACTAGGTTATATTAGGGGATATTTATAGACGGTATATCTAGGTTACTTGGATTGCACCTTTGGGGATCATGGTGCAATGATGGCCTTTTATATCGAGCAATTTTTTGAGTTGAGAGTGACCTCTGTAGACACAGACATTGGATGCGTGCCCCTTAGGATCCCTCTTGGTCAATTTTAGGCAGTTCCCATAGGCTTTGGACTGAGACAAATCATCACCTCCTATGGCTGGATAGGGTTTCTCATTTATGCCACTTATAGGAGCTAGTGATGAAGGATTGTCTCATTTTGTAGTGCCCCATCTACTATGAGATCAATGGGAGATATTATGACTTATTTCAAGACTTGGGGAGCCACATTTCCACCATTTTTTTACCACCCCCATTAGAGATGTCTTTCGATCTTAATGAGGGAAGTATGCAGATGTAGATCTTAGTCTTTACATGCCTCATCCTAGTTGGATGCCTTTAGGAGGATCACCTCATGCTTCTTGGTTGTTTGCATGAATGGGATAACAAGCAACATGCAGATATTCGTGACACTTCAGATTCTCGATTGGTATGATTTCAGATTACCTTTGGACCACTCCCCGGAGCAACAGGCCTCATTGATACCCATGAGGCTCTGCCACCCTAGGACCTGAGGCGAATATTGCCAACGCAACAAACAGACCAGCTTTAGGTGGTTTCAGAGTCTTGTTCCTCTTCCAACTCACCACCGATTAGGTTTGCTTGAGCAGCCAAGATAATATGGCTAGGCCCTCTCAGCCTTGGCCACTCCCCAGAGAATATAATTTGTTAGTGCATTGGCCTCTGTTTTGCAGTTCCTTTTCTCGTGCTCAACCACCAACTCTAGATTTGGCACTAGCTTCAGCGAGACTTCACATCCTCTCCTTTGTTTAACAGTGGGACTTACTTGTACTCACACCTTCTTTATATCTTCAGTTTGAGACTTGTACTTACAGCTTCTTTATATCTTCAGTTTGCTAAATATTTAGCATTTGGTTAGAAACTTAGTTTCTAGTTCTACTGCAATATGGATCTAAGAGTTGCTTTTGCAGTTCTACATTATATTTACATTGCCTGTACTTTGCAAGTCCTATTGACCTCCTCTTGTGGTTAACTGTTGTATGTCAACAAAATTATCTTATTTTATTCTCAACTTTTTATTCTGTTATTTGCTACCAGACACAGGGTATCTACCATCAAATAAAGGCGGCCTGAGGTAAGGCCATCTCTGCAATCCTCAACCCTTAAACTTTAGGGACATTCATTAAATGTTTACAGGAAAATCATAGAACTTGGAATGCCAAATAAGTCCAACATCAACTCTCCTTTAGATTTGCAAGTTCCCAGTCTTACTAAAAGGAGGATATTTTGTTAGTAAATCTCTTTTGTTCTGAGCCTTATTGCTGCTAATAAAGGTAGATAGTTGATTTGATAGAAGTGCAATCCAAGAAAAAGAAAAATGATGATTCTCCCTCTGATGGGCTTTTGCCACCCAACTCTAAAAAACAATCAGGGTGTAAGCACATTAAGTCTTTTGGGTCAGTTACTTTCCCAAAGAAACTATATGAAATATAATTGAAGCAGTCCCACATTGTATTTACACTGCAGACCCATCGACGTACTTTTGTGGTCGTGTGTTGCACATGTTGCAACTCAAACTCTCACCTAAGGGGAGAAGTCCTAATCTCGGTGTGAGAGCCAATAGGAAACTGTTAGGCAAGCTACTCACTGTCATCTCAGTGGCATTGCCTTTCACTTTAAGGCTAAGGAAGGGGCTTCATAACCTAAGGAGGGTGTTCCTAGAGGTCAAGCTAAGATAGGCTTCTGTAGTAGAGAAGGGAGGCTCTTGTAGCTTGGCTGAACAGAAAGACTTTGTCAATCACTATCCACCCTAGAGGATATAAAGCAAATTTCAGCTCTTTTTCTTGGGAAAAGCAAGCTTCAGTTATATGAATTTATGCTTGAATCAGTGTGTCAATTTGTTATGAAGAAGTGCTATATGTGTTTAACTTAGGCAATTAGTGCTTATTCAAATAAGGCTTCGAAAATAGAAATGGCTCCAAGAAAGCATTTGCAAATGTTTAATTCACACCACAAAATTCAAATATTATAGCCCAAGGATATGCATTAATGGCAAAATAGATCACTTGTTATGTTTGCACATGAGAAACCATAGACCTTTCCTTCATCAGTGATGTGAAACCAAGTATGACAGATCATGTACCAAGCAGAATTTTTCGACGAGAAAAGTATATCTAGAGTGTTCACATTTCAATTCTCATAAGCAATGATTACTTTCAGTGTTCAAACAATTTCATCACTATCATTAAGTGCAGATTTGGGTTATAGATCAGTAAAGATGTCACAGATTTGTTATGGCAACAGAATAATGGTAAATCAGCCCATAAGACATCATTCAATATAGATTCATATGACCGGTGACTATTGTGTCAAGTAAACAAAATATTATTGCATGTCTTCAACCGTTTCAAAGGAGGAGATGTGCGACAGCTCTGTTATGTTACTCCAGAAATCATAAGAACATGCCAGTACCAATGTATCAAAATTGTTTAGAAACCAAGTAGAATTGCCAGCATTTAGTTTATTGTGTGCACGGGCCTGTCCCATTACAAAAGATTTGCAACCAGCATCACGAGAACTTAAATCTTAATGCCAAGATCCAACAGTTTCAAGAGAGACACCAGTTTCAAATGTAAATATGTGAAACGTGCAAGAGAGACACCAGTTTCAAGATGGTTTACAGGGCAGTGTCAAATGGCAAACAGTGAATGCTTTCAAGAAAGATATGTATATATTTTAGAGCATATGAACAGCATCGCTATCATATTGCAGCAACACAGAGATCATCCACAACAGCAATGCACTATTTCTCAGTGTTTTCATCAAAATATATGTGTCCTGAAGTTATGAAGCAACCACAAACTCTACAACAAACCAGTGATGAAACCCTCAAGAGAGTAAGTATTTAATGTGATGATGACATCATAGATTAGCACATTCTATTACCTTTGCCATCAGTTCGTTTTAGGAGATCCTTAGATGTATTATGTTTCAAATACTACATGTATTATGTGTCAAATACTACCCAGAATTCATGCAATCAAGACATATACCAAATTATTAAGTTTTGCAGAAAATCATTGCCGGTGCTAAGTGATGCTATGCTAAATCATGGGTCAGCTTTAGGGCATAGATATTGACAGAAGTTGTACAATGCAGAATATCAACCATGAAAACAGTGCCAACTCTTCAAATAGAGAGACATGTAAGTGTGATGATTGTGTTATAGGAAGGATCATAGAGCATATATTTTCATCGATTTTCCTTTAATTATGCCCAATACTGCAGTGAGACCAAAGCATTACAGAAAAGTAAAGCGTTAGATCTGAATTTTAACCGTTAGTCACCAGTACCCAATCTTAGATGGTGAGAGATGGAGTACTTATATCATCTTTAGACCATAGATAATTTCAGATCTGAAAGTGTAAGATGTCAACCCCAGATTGCAAGATTCGCTTTAGATCTGAATTTTAACTGTACGTCACCAGTACCCAGTCTTAGATGGTGAGAGATGGAGTACTTATACCATGTGTATACCATAGATAATTTCAGATCTGAAAGGGTAAGATATCAACCCCAAATTGCAAGATGTTAAGTTTCAAAGATGCCCAAAATGCAATTCGTTTCATTCCACAAATAGGGTGTTATTGTTGGAAATATTGAGAAGGAGGGGGATCAGTGTTTTGTTACTTTTGACAATTTGTAATCTGGAAACTGAATTCACATCACAATCAATCATCCACAATGTATTAACATAGAGATTAAAGTGCAAATCACTATTTGAACAAGAAATACTTGAAAACAATCCTTAATTTATTACAATCTCTTGTGAGGACACCAATCCTCTATAAGCACTAACTTACAAAAATTTCAGGCTCCAACCTGTCAAGAAGATGAGGGCACCAATCCTTAGTAAGCACCAACTTACAGTGATTGCAGGCTCCAACCTGAAATCAGCCTTCAATATAGAAGAATATGGACTTCAAATCAGGCCTGAACTAGATCTTTAAATAGCAAAAGTCAGCCCTAAAACTCAGCCTTCAAACAGTATAACTCGTCCTCTGAAACTTGGCCTTCAAACAACATAACTCATCTCCTGAAACTCGGCTTTCAAAACAGCAGTACTCAGCCCTGAAAAACAAACCCTAAACATACCAAAAACCCTTTCCAAGAAACCTGCTTCAATTCGGCTTCACTTCACTTTTTCTTAGTTTATGCGGTATGTACTTCAGACCTACTCCTTCATACTTCTAAACACAGAACCAAATTCTTGAGTTGAGTGGCTAGAAATGCTTTTCTCACGCCTAATTATAGTGCATTTGGACGTTGGGTTCGAGCCGACTTGTCCACTGGCTGGGCCAACTAGTGCAACTGGCTGAATTTATAGTGCATATTAAAAAATTCATTTCTTTTCAACCTTCAGGGGTTAGAAGGCATGCTATATACCATTGGAAAAATCTCAAAATTGTTGAGAAATCTATGGCATTAAGATTAGGTGATTTCTCTATTAATGAGAACTGCTTGTGAATGCTTTTTACTTCAATAGATTAGGATCTTCTCTTTAGTTAGATTATTATAGTGTTCTTCATCAAACAAATACCAAAGCACAAACAATAAAGAGACAAGAGACACAGAATGTAGGCTATCAGCCAGGGCCAAAACTTGTCCCACTCGAGAGGAAAACCCAAATGAATTCTTCTTATAGAGATTTCAATTGACGAATACCAAGACCAAGACCCTTGACCTACTTGCCTCTCCAGGACCAAGTCACAAACCTTCCTTGAATCAAATTTGTTGCTCTTTCCTCCTTTGGTCAATGCAAGTCAAACTGTTTGCACTTTTGAAATTTCGTTCTCTTTCCATAAATCTGTAGTTCGTACTTCTGCAATCTCACATGTGGGAGGAGTAGGAACACGTTTGGAGGTATTTCCCTTTTTCGATATCCTCAGAGACTCTTCTAAGTGAACTTGGCTAGCAATGTAGCTGATTTGGAGATCCTTTAATTGCTTCCTCTTGGACTGTTATAACACCACTGTAGAAACCCTAGTTTTCCTGTCACACGTGTGAAGATACTAGCCCAAAAACAGTGCCAAATGCTACGATCTGATCCTCCTTCCTTCGCTTGCATATAGGTCTCCTATATGATCCTCGCACTTCTTTATTGCAGACTTATCCTTGACCGAATTTGCTTGCTTCCAAATGGGAGTCGAGCTGCCTATATATAGTGTTTTTCCCATGCATATAAGCCGACTTGATAGAGATCTAGGCCGACATGTCCTTTGGAGAGGATTAATTATTCTTTCTTGAAGTCGACTTGTAGGAGGTGCTTAGGCTTGGTCTTGGAAGGCCCTTTTATTCTTTTAATGACTCATACAAATATGCAACATGCCCAAGAAGGGTCCTTCATTCATGACATTGACTCAATTTGACTTTTATGACTTGATGACAAAACCTAAAGGCTCACAATGGAAACCTTAACTAAAATAAAATTCCTTGATCATGAAACTCATGATTCAAGTTTTACAAAAATAATTTATTTTCTTCTTTACATCAATTACATAATTACAATTACATATGTCATTATGAAGACTCAACCTAGTTCCATTTTTCAACAAAAATGAGCTTTCCAACCATGTATCCTATGCTCCCATTTGAGTTAGGTAATTGAAGTAAAAATGCCTTTAAAGATAGGGTATCCAAATGTGGGCTACTTGTACTTTGGTTGGGTCATCTTGAAAAAATATTTCATATCTCCTGATTCCTATGGAATTAGAGGGAGTGCCATATACCGCTGGAAAGGACTCAAAATATACTATTTGAATAGTTAATTTCCTCTTTCATTTGGACAATTTTTGACACCAATAACAACCAGTTTCAACAATTATCTGTAGTATCAATTCACCTTCACACGGAGGCCTCAATGCTAGGAATCGGGATATAAATCAGTTTATATGAAGTTCATAAAAGAGCAAGACCAGTGTTAAGTGTGTTTTCCATGCATGAATCCAAGTGACTCAAGCAAAATTTTGAAACTTTAAACAAGTAACCGTAAGAATAGAAGTCCTTGATGCAACATGAATCATAAACTTCTTAGGAGGATTGCACACTTGGAATGTGTTGAAAATTGGCAGCTCAGGGACGAATTTTTAAAAATAGAAAGTCTAAAATTAGAAAGTATCAATATAGTAAATCACCTTGCATCAGTTGGTAATCAAGTATTGTTGATGAAAAATCACTTCTTATCATTAATCAATCCTAATAGTTCAAACTCGACTAAATATTTTGTCATCAATATTATTATTATTTTCTTTGTGATATTATTATTATTATTAAAAAGAATTTCAAGTCACTCAATTATGGCTCTCAATAATGTTCTCTTACACTCTCATTATTAGCACGACATATTTTCTTACACTCCCATTAATGCTCTTACACTTTCTTACTCATTAAAGCACATCATAAAAGATTCTCTTCCACTCACATTCAATAAAAGCATGTCATAAAATATTCCTCTTACACACTCTTTAATGCATATGGTACACTTAAAAGCATAAGTTACAAAGACATGCATTCCTCCTTAATGGCATGAGTTACATTTCCTAAATGGGCATGAGCTACACTCCTCTTGGCATGCAAGTTACTCCTCCTCCATGGCATGGATTCGTTGCTCCTCTGCTCCTCCTATATAAATGTGCCCCATTCTTTCTCCCCTCACTGCTCATGCATTGTGAGAGTATGAACTTGTGCAAAAAAGAGTTAGTGACTAGAGAAGAATTGTGTGAGAGAGAGAGTTTTGAAGAGTAAGAGCAGATCTTGATGAGGCAAAGTAATTCAGTGTTTGCATCAACTACAACTATTAAAGATCTTCTTCAGATTTGGGTGAACTTCTTTCTTTCATTGTATTCTGTATCTTCGCTGAACAATTGATTTCTAATAGAAGAAGAATCTGGTTGGGTTTTCTTTTTGTGGGTTTTTCCCTGACCATGGGACCTAAATTCTTTGTCTCATTTTTGTTCTATCTACAATTGCTATCTAATAATGCAGCATAAAGAAGTTTTGTAATAAGTGATTGTTAGTGCATGGAACATCAAAATTTCAACATGGTATCAGAGGTTTGGTGAAGACAAGTCCAAAAAGATAAGAACTGTCACTTCTTCCTTGCTGCTAAAATTTTTACCACTGATTTTTTTTGCTGAAATTTTATTGCTGAATTTTTACTGCTGAAATTGTACAATTGAAATCTTACTACTGAAATTTACCGTTGAATTTATATTGCTGAAATTTACTGTTGAATTCATACTGCTGAAATTTTATTGCTAAATTGTATTATTGAATTTTTTCTGCTACTGTTTTTCAAAGATTTCAAGGAACCCAAGATATGATAGTAATTTTGCAGATAGTAATTAAGGTGTTGCATGTGTTTAATAGTTGTGGTTTTGGTACTTGTTGATGCATGCAAAAGTAAAGAGTAGCTTTACTTCTGTTTATGTCTGTGCAAAAAAGTGTTGTCTTAGTATAATGCGTAGAAGGTTATGAAAGAATAACTAATAGAAATTAAATGTTGACGGTAGGGGGATTTTGACTCTCTCACATTATATGAGAAATGTCATAATCTTATGGGTTTTTGCTAATTTCGATATTAGAGTTTACTAACAATAGTGGTTGTAACTTGTAGGTAAGAATCACGATTTTTTGCAAAAGATGGAATGAGAGTTATCTAAACTAACCTTTTTTGCAATGATCAAAGATGGATTATAAGTAATATCATTGCAGACAATGAAGTCAATATGTATAATTATTATTACGTGTTTTCACTTTGCGATCAAGATTTGAAGATCTTTATAAAATCAATGAAAGACCTATCCATGCATTGATTCATGATAAGTAATCATCAATATAAACAGTGACACCGAAAGTTCACTCATTTTCACTATAAAGCATTACCTCATGTGAGAAAGATGGTTTCCGAAATGCGTGAGATTCGATTGGATCATGATGGAGTTTGCCAAATGGTGTTCAAGAATATGCCTTTCTTCTGCAAATGACAAATGAATGATGGACAGTGGTAACTTATAGAGGCCAAATCAAGAGGGAGCTAACAACTTCCTTTAATCCCCATTAAAAAATAAGTATTTAAAAGCCTTATGTTGTTTCTTTGTGCCACTGTTCTTGTTTAGATTTATATTTTTAGATCATTGGTTATTTTTTCTGCATGAGTATTTGAATGATTTTTTCACTAACTTCTTGATGAGAATGCGATCAAGAAAACAAAACTTGAAGATCATCAGGACGCAGAATAGTGCAGAAATAGTGAAACCCAAGAGGAAGCTAGTGCAAGATAATGAAGGAGCCACTCACATCTAGAAAAGAAAGGAAAACCTGCCTCATCACCATATTTGCTTTCATTATGTTTATTTACTTTGCTACTGTTGCTCTTGCCCTTGTTCTGGGATCAATAGGTACATTTGATGAATATGAGAACCAAGTCCTTTGTATCGAGATTGAGGAAGATGTCGAGCCATCCCATGACTTGAGTTCACAAGAGCTCAAGACTTCTGCAAGGAAGCTGGAATCAAGAAAGAGACCACCGTACAATATAACCTAGAACAAAAATGGGCACTTAAGGATCTTTGGCTGCCTTATCTACTTTCATGTGCCAAAAGAAAAGAGAAACACGCTGGAAGCTTTAGGTAAGAAAGGCATGATTGTTGGTTATTCTGAAAATTCTAAAACTAACAGAATATATGTGTTTGGTAAAAGAACTATAGAGTTTAGCAGAGATATAACATTTGATGAAGATGCAACTCTTTGAAAATCCATAGACGTTCCTCCCGCTAATGTTGAAACACAGGATGATGCCTTGGATGCACAAGAAGATCCCGAGCCTGAGCCTGAACTTGCTGATGAACCCATGGATCCCATGGACTCCTTGGATCCTTCTCCATGTGCTAAAAGAAGACCTTTATGGCTTCGTGACACCCTTCAAGATGCTGATAAACATGCTACTCCCAGATGAACCTTCAGAGAAAATAAGAAACCATGCTGGTTCCAAGGAGATGTTGTAGCCATGAGCAACATTATTCAAGCTGAACAATGCACTTCTGAAAAGGCTATGGAGGCTCAAGTGTGGAAAGATGCAATGGCTAAAGTATATGAGTCCATCATTCATAATGATGTATGGGCAGTAGTTCTAGGACCCCAAGGTAAATCTGTTGTGTCTTCTAAATGGCTATATAAAATTAAACATGGTGCTGATGGTAGTATTGAAAACATAAAGCTAGATTTGTGGCTAAAGGGTTATCTCAGAAAGAGGGAATAGACTATGAGGAAATATTTGCAGCCCACATTGATAGCTTCTTGATGAAGCTTGGTGTTACTAGAAGTAATGTTGATCCAAATTTTTACTTCAAGACAATCCAAGGTATGCCTTTGATTTTGGTATTATATGTTTATGATTTATTTTTGACAGGTGGTGAACCTCTTATCCTCTACTGTAAGAGGGAATTAGCTTCTGAATTTGAAATGAAAGATCTTTATTTGATGCACTACTTTTTGGGTCTTGAGGTACGACAAAAACTTAGTGAGATTTTCCTTTCTCAAGGAAAATATGTTGTCAAGCTGTTTGAAAGCTTTGGTATGGTAGAATGTAAATCCATGAATACTCCAATGGAGATGAACTTCAAGAAACTATGATGTGAAACTGCAAATCCCTCCGAGTATCGTCAATTGATTGGGGCACTAATGTTCTTAGTGAACCATCTCATGCACAATGGATTGTTGCAAAGCATGTGTTGAGGTACCTGCATGGGACCATCAATCTGGGATTGAAATATACTGCCGGTGATATAAGGCTACATGGATATTTAGATGCTGATTGCGCTGGTAACTCTACTGATAGAAAAAGCACATTTGGGTGCTGCTTCAACTTGGGATCTGCCATGATATCCTAGATGAGTAGGAAGCAAAAGTGTGTAGCCCTCAGCACGACTGAAGTTGAGTACATTGTTGCTAGCATGGGTAGCTGTGAGGTAGTATGGTTGAGGAAGATATTTGGAGAGCTATTTGAGCATGTTCTGGACACAACAATTATTTACTGCAGCAATAAGAGTGGGATTCGACTTGTAGAAAATTCTGTGTTCTATGACAAGTCCAAGCATATTGAGATCAAATATCACTATATCTGGGATATGGTGCAAAGAGGAGCAGTGAGATTCATATAGTAACTAATGACCAAATCACCAACATTTTTACCAAATATTTGCCGAAAAGAAAGTTCTTGGTTTTTTGAGAACTTGGACTGATGGGTGTGACCCTTCCCAGAGGGGGTGGTCATTAGTGATGAGCCTCGGATGTGCGAGATCCTTGTCATGTGTTGACAACTGGATCCCCCCAAGCAGTGATGAGTCTTGGATGTGCAAGAACCTTGTCATGTATTGACAAGTGGATCCCCCCAAGCAATGATGAGTCTTGGATGTGTGAAATCCTTGTCATGTGTGGACAAGTGGAACCCCCCAAGCAATGATGATTCTTGGATGTGCAAGATCCTTGTCATGTGTTGACAAGTGGACCCCCCCAAGTAGAGATTTGACTTGGATGTGTGATATCCTTGTCATGTGTTGATAAGTGGATCCCCCCAAGCAGAGATGTGACTTGGATGTGCCAGATCCTTGTCATGTGTTGACAAGTGGATCCTCCCAAGCAATGAAGATCCTTGGATGTGCGAAGGATCATGTGTTTACACGTGGATCCCCCCAAGCAGAGATAAGCCTTGGATATGCGAGATCCTTGTCACGTATTGACATGTGGATCCCCTCAAGTAGAGATGAGACTTGGTTGTGTGAGATCCTTGTCATGTGTTGACAAGTGGATCCCCCCAAACAGAGATGAGACTTGGTTGTGTGAGATCCTTGTCAAGTGGGTATCCTCCAAGGTCTATGGATGCACAAGTTTTCTACCACATGATTCTTGACAGTCAAGGTGGGAAGATCAACATACAATAGGATAAAGCATGATGCTTACCTCTCATGGTAAGTGGTATTCTGCCTATTGCTGATTAGACATATACTTAGGGTGGTAGATTAATCTCCCTATTATCTGTGGATATGGGGTGGTAGCTGAAGCTCCTCTATGATGATTCTTCTTCATTAGAGAGACATCATTGATCCAGATGATACAGAGTAGAGATGAACAAAGATGAGTAGAGAAAACAAAGACCTTTGTTGCAGAAAGAAATTCCTCCCTAGTTGAGACTCGAGAGGGAGTGTTGAAAATTGGCAGCTTAGAGATGAATTTCTAAAAATAGAAAGTATAAAAATAAAATTTCCAAAAATAAAAATTTAAAAAATAGAATTTCTAAATATAGGAAATCTAAAATTAGAAAGTCTTAGGATAGTAAATCACCTTACATCAATTGGTAATCAAGTATTGTTGATGAAAAATCACTTCTTATCATTAATCAATCCTAATAGTTCAATCTTGACTTAATATTTTATCATCAATATTATTATTATCCTCTTTATGATATTATTATTATTATTAAAAAGAATTTCAAGTCACTTAATCATGGCTCTCAACAATGTTCTCTTACACATTATTGGAACGACATATTCCTCTTACACTCTCACTAATGCTCTTACACTCTCTTACACTCGTTAAAGCACGTCATAAAATATTCCTCTTATGCACTCTTTAATGCATATGTTACACTCTCTCTTAAAAGCATATGTTACAAAGGCATGCATTCCTTCTTAATGACATGAGTTACATTTCCTAAATGGGCATGGGTTACACTCCTCTTGGCATGCAAGTTACTCCTCCTTTATGGCATGGGTTCGTTGCTCCTATATAAATGTGCTTCATTCTTTCTCCCCTCACTACTAGTGCATTGTGAAAGGAGAGTACAAACTTGAGAAAGAGAGAGTTAAAGGGACTAGAGAAGAATTGTGAGTGAGAGAAAGAGTTTTGAAGAGTCAGAGGAGATCTTGATGAACCAAAGTAATTTAGTGTTTGCATCAACTACAACTATTGATGATCTTTTTCAAATTTGGGTAAACTTCTTTCTCTCATTGTATTCTGTATGTCTGCTGAACAATTGATTTCTAATAGAAGAAGAATTTGGTTGGGTTTTTGTTAAAAATTGGCAACTAGGGCTAAACTCCACACGGGTCATCTTATTTATGGTAGCTGATATTTTTCTTGGATTCCTCTCTCTGAGAGGTGTAGGATTGATCTAGAGATCATCAGATTCTAACATGTACAAATGACATTATGAATTTATTTTGATTATGGACAAATTGTCAAGGTCGGTCAACAAACTTATGTAGGCTTAGAAGCCTAACAATCACGTCTATTGATCCTCAACATTGCATATAAATAGAAGATGACTTAGCGTCATTTGGACACACTCAAATTCTCACATCTCTCTCTCCTCATTGATTGGGTACGGATTTCCGGGCAGTCTCTCTCTCCACACATGTGAAGGAAAGGAAGACAAATTTTTTGTTTTGGGTGTTGACCAAGTTTGACTAAATTTTGGAGACTATTTTTTTTGAGCTGCATTGACCATGCGTTGACCTCCTTTGAATGCGTTTTTGTGAGGGTTTTCTCTGTTTGGGCAGGCCACATTTATGGGCATAGAAATCGAGGCTAAACGTTGATTGTTGACTAGTGTTGATTGTAGCTAGCGCTAACCGTAGGTGGACTGTTTGACCAGACTTTGACTGGGTTGATTTTAGACTGTTTTGAGGGCTGGTTCATCTTGCTATTTGGAGGCTGAAGTTGACTAAACTTATCAAATTATTGAGGGTCAAATCTGCCCTGTTGACCAATGCTTACTTTTTTGGTTAGGGCCCTTTTGCTGCTGTTGTAAATTATCAAATTTGTAAATTGTACTATCTCTCTCTACTGAACTATTGAAGACTATAAGAAGAATTGATCAAGGGTTTCCCCACATTGGGGTTTGTTCCTGGCTGGTGCCACATCTTGTGTCCTCTTGTCTTGGCTTGTCTTTTACTGTTTATGTTTATGTTCTATCTGCATTTTACTATCATGTTGATGTGATTGCTAAACTGGATATTGATACTGGGCTAATAAAGAAATTGAAGTAAAATTCTTTAAAGCATATAACATACCATTGTTGCCTAAAATTAACAATTTTCCCCTTGTGGGTTTCGCCTTGTCATTGGACCTAAATTCTTTGTGTCCCATTTTTGTTATTGGCTGTCTTCTATTATGCATTTGATTTATGTTCTATCGACAGTTGCTTATTTAATAATGCAACATAAAGAAGTTTTGTAATAAGTGATTGTTACAACATTGAACATTAGAATTTCAACAGAATGTAGATTTAGGTGCTCTGAATTCTTGTTGTGCATATCATGCAATGGTTGTATAAGTCACCTTGGGTTTCAACTGAACTGGATGGTGTTGAAGAATCTAGGGCATCTAGGTTATAAAGAGATTCTTCTGAGTCTTGACGATGATAACAATTTGTGAAGTACTTTTTCTTTTCTAATTAACACGATCTTCTTCTTTTTCTTATTATTGTATGTTCTCTTACTTCATCAAACAGTTACCAAAACACAAGAGATAAGAACACAAGATATTGGATCTCAGCCAGGGCAAAATCTCTCTCTCCTAGAGAGGAAAACCCTTCTGCAAATTTCTCTTATTGAAGCTTCAATTGAAAAATGCCAAACCCTAGACCCTTGACAAGAAGATCCTCCAAGCACAAGTCAAGCGTTTTTCTTTTGCAACACTTCGTCCGCCTTCTTTCGACACTTCATCCTCCCACTATGTTCTTCTTCCTTTCACTTTCTTTCCTTGATGTCATGAAATTCAGTCGAGCTTCTTCTTTGTAGGGCATTAGCCATCAACCACTTTCTTCCTTAGTTCGTCATGTCATTCCTTTCTCCATGAAAAGTGACCTTCGTGATACATATCTAGAACTTTCATCATATGGCTACTTCTTCCTCATCATGTTTCTTTCAGGAATTTCCATCCACCACATGAATGCTAGTTGTACTTGCACTTACAACCCTTGTTTCAGTAGCCTTGCATGAACTCATCCAAATATTATTCAAGAAATCAAAGCATAACATTAAAACAAATAGTACCTTACGAGATGACTTTCCATCATGACATCTAGTTGGCTTGAATCATCAACATCCTGCATGTTCATATCTCCAAGGCTTTTCCAGGTGTTAAGGGTCCTTTGATCTTTTCTTCTTTTGTCAGAATTCTCGTGCCTTCTTCCGGGAGATGCTTTCAACAAATCTGTCGGATGTTGATTCCTAGTGTTCATGGTGTCCTTTTATCCCTGATCTCTTTTCCCATATGCTTCTTTATAGGTTTTCTTGTCAATCACCTCATACTTCATATGAGGACATTCCTCATGATGACCTTTATCAATGTGTGAACCATGGCTTCATGCATATTCTTCAATGAAAGAGATCTACCTTGTTCTTGACCATGCTACCAGAGAAATTCCCCATGCTCATTGATAGAAATGATGACATGACTTTAATTGAAAACATAGATGCATACATACCTCATCTTAATTCTTTCTTTGATCATCTCAACTTCCTTTGACAACCTCCTCGATTGAGATTGCCTCAATTTGCTTTTGCTTTGCCACATCTTTCCTTGCCTACATATCATCCTTTCTTAAATCCCCATAGGTGGAATTCCCATCAAGACATCTGCCTTTTCTGAAGATCATGAACCTTCTATTTAAGATTTCATCAGAGGATCCTTGTTGTCCTCATTTTGCAAATGTTCCTTCATGTCGACGAAAGTGGCTTTCTAAGATTATTCTGCTTGATCGTGATCATTCCTTTATGCATTGATGAGGTCATTCAATGGATACATCCTTCTTGTATGAATATCTTTATTTGAGCTATCTCTACATGATGCTCCTATATTCCTGAAGATGCCATTCTCATAAATCATGCATTCTATCCTATAGCTACATGCTCCTATGCTGCCCAAAACTTTAAAGAGAACTCATTTGAAGAAGTTGATCTCAATCATAGTAGAGATCCAGAGGGTCCTCCTTCTGCTTCTTCTCTTCTTCTTTCACTTCTTGGGTAATGTGGGCTTCTTCTCGTTTCCTCTTATTGTTGTCCTTCTTGAACTTAGGACAATCCCTTTTATAGTGTCCATATTCTTGGCAACCAAAGCATTGGACTTCGAACATATCACTTTCACCCTTTCTCTGTGGACCAAACTTGCCAAATTTCCCTTTTCTTTTGGCCATAGCAACAAATGCTGCTTCTTTGATCCCACATTGTCTTTGGCTTTGAGTCTAGTCTCCTCAATTTTCCATAGAGATCAAAGTTCATTCAACGGGGTAGCTTCCTTCTTGGCATATATACTTGATGTGAAGTTGCCCCATTCCTCGGGTAGAGCATTGAGTACTATAGTTATCATTTCTCTGTCAGAGATAACTTCTCCTAGCTCTTATAGTTGATCTCTCATCTCAGAGATTTTCCCGAAGTAGGGAGCTTTTCCTTTTTCTCTGGACATCTCCATCTTATACAAATCATTACGCAATGATATCACTTCTCCAACTGTACTAACTGAGAATAGCTCCACCAACTTATCATAGATTTCTTTGGATGTTTCAAGTTTGGAAACATAAGGAATGAGAGCGTCCTTGATGGATTCTATCAGAATCCTTTGACCCCTTGTTTCATCCTTATTATACTTTGCTAGGGCTTGAGATTGTTCCTTAGCAGGATAGTGACACTCCCTTTGATGTAGTCTAGAAGTTCATTTTCTTTTAGAAGTAGACTAGTCCTCTTTTTCCATGCAAGGAAATTAGCAGTCCCAACCAATTTGTTGCTTTCCTTGCAAAAAGACATTTTGATATTTTCAAAAGAGGACATAAAAGTACTTACTTGAGAGTGTTGGTGATGAAGAGCTCTTGCTGCTTCCTTGAGGATTTGATGATTTGTCTTCTTGGATCTTAGAGATCTTCAAAATGCTTTCTTCAAGGTGCCTTGTGAGAGATTGCTTGGCGATGAAGACTTCCCAATGTGTAGAGGCCTTTAATGATGAAGCTTGATGTAGAGTGCTTTTCTTTTCAAGGATGGAGACTCTTCTTGAATGAGCTTTCTTGTGGATGCCTTTAGATGGAAGGCTTTCTTCTTTGTTTATTCCCAGGAGGGTAGTCCTTCTTGATGGATCTAGGAGAGGAGATGGTAATTCTCCTTATCTTTGATGGATCTGGAACCCTTGCTTGAAGATATGATGCTTCAATCTTTGTATGCCTTTGCTTCTTGATCTTGATGCTTTACTCTTCTATGAGTTCTTGAGATGCCCTTCCTTGATGTGTCACCTTAGCTCTGATTCCATGTTGAAGAATCTAGTGCATCTAGGTTATAAAGAGATTCTTTTGATGATAAAAATCTGTGAAGTACTCTTTCTTTTCTTATTAACACGATCTTCTTCTTATTATTATTGTATGTTCTCTTACTTTATCAAACAATTACCAAAACATGAGACAAGAACATAAGATATTGGTTCTCAGCCAGGACTAAACCTCTCTCTCCTAGAGAGGAAAACCCTTTTGCAAATTTCTCTTATTGAAGCTTCAATTGACAAATGCCAAACCCTAGACCTTTGACAAGAAGATCCTCCAAACACAAGTCAAGCCTTTTTCTTCTGCAACACTTCGTTGTCCTCCTTCCGGCGCTTCGTCCTCCCACCATGTTCTTCTTCCAACAATTGATAACAACCCTAGTTATGCTTGCCCTAGAAGATATATTTTTCTTTGTTCCTTTGTTTGAGATGTAGACTTCCTCACTTAGGAAGAGGACCTTATTCTTTACCCAATCGAGCTCGTTCTTTTGATATAGTTGCAGTCCTGATGTAGCAACAGTGTGGTCCTAATTCTTTGCATGTGTGAGGGGATATCTGCAAGATAATGGTGCTTGATTCCTTCTCTTTCCTTCACTTGAGTAGTCTCCTTCTTCACTTGAGTAAGAGGCCTAATAAGCACTCTTTTCTAGCCCAATTAACTCTCTTTGAATGACTGCAATAGGAGGACTGTTATGACAACATAATGAGCCTCCCTTCCTTCACACATGTGACTATAATAGGCCCTGAAATGACCCTCTAAAACTCGGTTTTCTTCTGTCCTTGTTCACTGCACTAGAGGCTCCTTTCCTTGACTTTTTTGTACCCTTTTCTCTTCTTCTCCTTCACAAATTTTAGAGATGAATTGCTTGGTATTGGAGAGGTCAAATGGCCCTTTACATAGGAATCTGTCCCTCCTATTAGGCCGACTTGATAACTTGAGGTTGACTTGATCTCTATAATTCAAATTGCTTCCCTTTATGATGCCGACATATGGAGGAGGCTTGGGACTTTGCTTGGAGGTCTTCTTTTGGCTCTAATACATATTTTTACTTGGTGTAACAAGCCCATAAGGGTCTTCAACAAATACATTGATTCTTTGACTTCCTAGAAGCACTCAAACATGTTCTTGACATATTCAATGAGCAAGAGACTCATTGTTATAAATGACAAAAATAATATTTCTTTTCTTTTACAAGTACAAAGATCAAAATTACATTTATGAAGATAGAATCTAGTTACACTTTATTCAACAAATGGTAGCAAGGATCCTTCCCTTGGTGATTTCTCTTTTAATTTCAAATTAGATTTTGGGGCAATGATCTTTTTGCCTTCTTCAATCACGGAAGGAGGCTCTTGTGATCTTGACTACCATCCATCCTCTTCAAACTTCACATCCTTGCTTACCACAATCTTCCTCCACACTAGGATGTAGATACAATAAGTCTTGGATGTCTCATTGTATTCAACAAAGGTACCCTTGAAGCTCGAGGGTTCAAGCTTAGTGATTTTCTCATTATGAACATGAATGTAAATTAGACAACCCAAAATATGCTAATGCAATACCTTAGGTTTCTTACAAATAAATGCCACCTATGTTTTTTCCTTCAAGATCATGTGAGGACATCAATTCAAGATATATACTATAGTGTTGCACAACCTTCTCAAGATCGAACCAATATGAAAAGTATTAGTAGGGAAAGTATGATAGAGGGGCCATGGGTACATCCATGCAATGGACCATGGCCTTAGTAGTCTCAATGATAGATAATGGATCTCACATGACTTTTCTCTAGCTTTCATCAAGAGAAAAGTCAAAAGGAGTGAGTTACATGGAAGTTAAAAGCCCAACCTTAGACTAGGTCCACAAATGGAGAATGGGTCCACAAGTGTTGTATTGTACATGTGCCAAGTAAGTTGGCACATGCCCACAACTGCCAACACACCAACTCAACATATTTCTATGGAACACCACTTTTTTATGCTCCCACATGTGCCATCTCACCCACTCCACTTACTTCTTTATGCCATAGGTATGCCTCTCTAGTCCAAGTGATGAAATAGATGGAAAATGGGTTTTGGGGTAAAAAGCAATCATAAGACTCTCCCATTGATGCGTCAACTTACAACAAGTGTCAAACACTCTTTGAGCAATAAGTAAACAAACAACAATGCATCTCTCTTCCCAAAAAATGCAGTGTAGTAACTCACTTTGTGCCAAACTGGAGGAGCATGCATTTACAACTTGTTCTGTAACATAACAGGATACTTTTGCATCACAGAGTGGTGGTATATAATAGGTAGGACACTGAAAGCTGTGGTGGTATAGTAATAGGTAGGACACTTCAACATAGTACATACAAAATTCAAATACAATTGTAATTTGTGACATGTCACATAAATGATAAATGATAAATTCTAAATTCATAATACATATTCAATTCATCAATGATCCAATAGGAGAAAGACAAGATAGTAAGATAAAGACATTGACAGCTGTGGTTTTCTCATTAAGTTATCAAAATCAAAATGTGTTACATAGGTAGTGCAATGCCAATGGCAAATAGAAATAGAAAATACAAAACAACTACAAGTATACAAGCCTCAAGATAGTAGGTAGCTCATGACTCATGAGTCATCAATCCTCATAGTCATCATTAAAATCAACATTACTATACTTATCATCATGGTCACCACTGCTCTCCTCTGTTGCATCCTCCTCCCCTGTATCCAAAGTCGTCTTTGCGTTTGCTGGTGTGGAGGATGACCCCTCTACAATATCATCATCATCAAATCTAACAGGCTCTAGCATTGGATCATTGAGATCCATGTTGGCCAATGCCAACTCAACATGTTGTCCAAACCCATATCATCAGGAAATACATCCCACATCTTTGTCTTTCCCTTCAACCACTCTTCTCTCTGCCGGTAAATAAGACAAAGGTCAGTGTGCTCATACACCATTGTCTTTGCCCTGGACTGCTCAAGCATGCGTTTCTTGACACTATACCAATTCCCATATTTGCTCCAATTCCTCTCGCAACAAGAGGATGAAGTCACCTGAGAGAGGAGCCTCATGGCTAACTGCTGTAGAGGAGGGCTTGTTGCCCCATGATTTGCAGACTAAGAATAGGGCTTCTTAGCCCCCCTGTCTCTAATAAGATCATATCCTGCAAATCGACCGGTGTCAGTGGAAAACTCTGCAAAGGAATCCTCTAGTTCATCAAGCAATGCTATCTTGAAAAACCCGCCTGAATGCGTCTTTCCTCCCCTGTGAGGTTTCACTATCCATGTGAGGAGGGAATCTGCGGGAAAGTCCACCATTCAGCCACTCATGGCTGTAGTATTTTGGGTTCAATGAGTGAGCCAAACAATGTAAAGGTGTGCAATTCTTGTCCCATCTGTTGACAAGAATATCTTGTAGAGTGGTGAGGAAGGCTTCTAGTGATGTCTCATACTTGGGGCACTCACTCTGTAAAATAATGCTCCTGACAAACTCAATCATGGAATCCCATCCCTCATAAACCTCTCTTAGGATGGGTTGGTCTGTATCTGCAAATTGAAGCAAAGAAATGATAGGGTCCATGAACAGTATAAGTAGATCTACCCTCTCCCACCAAGCATCATCTAGCACTGTGTCCTTCACTCTTTTAGAGGCTACTTGATCTGTCTTTCTCCAAAAATACCAAAACTCTGAAATAACCATGGCCCCAAGAGTGGTCTTGACCTCCCTCAACCTCTTCAACATGATGAATGAAGAGGCAAATCGTGTATCCACAATCTTCAACAATGATAGATTGTTGTACTCCTTGTAGATAGTGAGGGCATTTGTATGATTTTGTGCAAAGTTACGGATATGCCGTGCATCCTCAATAATGTTACAAATCCAAAGCACATCAGAAGCAATGGATTTCAGTGCTAAGTTCAATGAATGGACAATGCAAGGTGTCCAAAACACTCGTGGATATTTAGCTTCCACAATCATGCAAGTAACTTTGCAAACGTGCATTATCTGTAATGATTTGAACACAAGAATCAAAACTTACATCTTCAATAACTTTAATAAACAACTCACCCATATATTGTGTACCCTTGTATTCTCCAAGTGTATCCACTGCTTTCAAGAAAATTGGACCATTCAAGGAAGACACCATGAAGTTGATGAATGGGTGCTGTGTTGGATCTGTCCATTCATCAGAAACAATTGCTAACCCCAGATGTTGGCCATGATGCTTTAATAGGCTCAAGCATTTTTTCCACCTCTTTTTTTGCCTTTGTCAACAATGTGGTTCTACGCTTCTCTGAACTAGGAGGCACATAACCTGATGGAGCCCCTTGAGTTAGAGCTCGACACATCTCAATAAATAGAGGTGAGCGTGCAACATTAAAGGATATGAAGTTTTGATAGAAAAAAGGGCAATGGTGAGATCAAGCTCTTCCCGTTTCTCCTTTTGAAAAATTTTGTCCATTGGACCAAGTGAAATTGCCTTTCTTTTTGCTGCTTGTCCCCCACTAGAACTCTCAAATGGGAATTTATTGCTGCCTTTCCTCAAAAATGGAAGGGGGTCATGATTCTTGGTTTTTTTTTGATTTTGCAGCCACATTTGGCATACCAACATTGAATTCTCTTTCCATTTCTTTTCTCTTTTGTAAAGGAACTTTTGTACAAACTCCAACTCCACAACCTATTAAAGCCAACAAATGGCCTTTCACACGGAAATATGTGCTTGTGAAAGTACTGTGGCAAAAGTTGCATCTCCAATTCGCATTGCCTTTGCCCTTCACTTTGCTGCTTGGCCCCTGCTCTCTTGTGACATATTTCCACAAAGGATATTTTTCAATTTTACATTGAGGAGGAAGTTTTACCTCAACATTACTTGCAGTTGACTCTGATGAATTTAGGGGAGGAGGGGCATCTCCAATGGGGACATTTTTCGCCTTCTTTTGCCCCTTCCCTTCTGCCCTTGATTGAGCCATGGATACTGTAAAAAAATAAACAAAAAATGCACAAATTTGTAAAAGAAATGCATATGCAAATTGCCGTAATACAAATGCAAAAAAATAGAGAGGAAATGCACTTACCTGTTACTTGAATCTCCTTGAAAATGCTCCCACACCTTTTGCTCCTTGCTCCAAACCCCTCACAACAAACACACAACAAAAGAATGGAGAAAATGAATAAAAAGAACAACAACTCGCCTTCTTTATGCCATGTGGGTCACTTTTTCCGGATTCGTGTTTGGAAATCGGGACAGAATGTGTCCGATTGGGACACGATCCAGATTTGATCGTCTCCCAATTGGACACATCGTGCCTCGATTTCCAGACACGAATTGTGTCTGATTCGCTGGATTCAAGACACGTCAGCCTATTTCAACGAATGCGGTTTCATAGGTGTCCACAATTTTTCAACATTTACATTTTCCATATTTGTCCAGACAGAGTAAGTACTGGATTCACTGCCTGCTCTTGAGTAAGGGTAGTTTGCGATATGAAAGGATTTTTGTATAAGACATTGTAGTTATAAGATAGTCTGATATTAATTGGTAGACCAATTCCTTGTACAAGTGATCTGATTGGAAAGTTTCCTAGCCATGGCGAATCCATACTAGTTATTTACCAAATTCTCACTATATCAAGGTCCATTCCTAGTTTTGATGACAACCCAGAAATCTGCTTTAGTTTTGAAGTATTATCTGCAACTTGCAAGGATAATCTTTTCCATTCCCAATAAGGCTTAACGTGGATATTCTTAGTTACATAGAATGATAAAATAAATCCACGGGGGATTTTTTTTCTTAATAATTTTTCTCATAATTAGTTGGAGGTTCTGTAAAAGAATTTGTTTTCTTTCCTTTTTTTGAGTCTGATTCATGGCTTCATCTATGTGCCCATAGCAAGTTTCTCAATGCTAATATAGTTATTACTTCTATATTTTGGTTGTGTTCTATTTGTTTATATGACATTATGAAAATTTCATTGAGGGTTTTGATGTAATTCTATGTCTTTGAGCAAGTTCTTTTTCCATGAGAAATATCTCTATATTCTGTATGAACAATATGCATGTTTTGGTCCTTGAGGGACTGCTCAGACAATAAGGCTCCAAGCCGTTACAAGAAATACTCATTATGAGCTCAACATGTCACATGCAGGAATTGAACTGGGTGGGCATGATAACAACATTTCTCCCAGCCACCTGAGCTAAACCTGGTTGACTTTCTTTGGGAAAGCTTTTTCCCAGGGTAAAAAGGCTAGATTTTATATGATATATGAAGTAGGTACATAAAGTAGAGCATCTTTAAGGTGCTTCAGCTAGAACCTCCAAAATTACTGAAGTTACAGCCTGAGAAGCACATTTGAAAACTGCTGCTAGAACTCTCTTAAATATAGTATGATAGCTTTACATATGCACTGAAATAATAGACATATAACAACCTATATAAACTGGTAAAAAAAATCTGCTGAAAGATGTTGTCTGACAAAAGTCCTCAAATAGGTCCTAACGAGGCCTAGTGACCATGGAAGGATTCTTCTTGATGAGTATTTGTTTTTTTGCGGATCTTCCAAATGTGAGGGTCCAGCGCAAATCCGAGTTTTGAGAGTGTGTCAGCTTCCTGATTCTGGTGTCTATAGACATGGTTAAAAGATACATTTGTGAAGTGAGCAAACATATTTTGTATATTTCTGAAGAGAGGTTGCAGGGAGAAATTGTTCATCTTGTATATGCCTTTCATCTAGTTTATGACCAGAAGTGAGTCCCCATATATGTGAAGATTTATAATTTTGCTTTCTTGTGCAAGGTGTAATAGGAGCTTGAGAGTCAGGAGCTCTGCATAATTTTTTATGGAGGGCCCGACCCCTGCCCAATATGAAATTTGAGAATTTGTGGACAGATGAAGGATGCCACTAGCAATTCCCAATGGTGCTGAGCCTTGTGCTGCCCCATTGAAGAAAGCCCATGGGGAGTTAGTCTGAATAGTGAGCTCAGTATGGCGCATGGCAGATGGCAGAGTTTGTATGTAGGCACTTGAGGAAAAAGTAGCCAAGCTGTGAGCAACAACTTAATGGCCAAGGGAGGCTTGTTGTCAAATATAGCTTGATTCCTCTCCAGCCATATGTCGAAGGATACTGAGAGTGGGAGGGCTTTGTGAGATTTCAGAATATTTGAGTGCAACCAAGCATGAAGACAAGAGTCAATGTCATTCCCCACCCAAACGTAGTTCTCACTGGTGAGCCTCTGAATTTCAGACTGGACCTCAGAAGAGAAGGGGCAAAGTAAGAGATGTATTACAAATTCCAAATCTTGAAGGCACATTGAATATCTGTTCAGTCCTTGAATGGAGCGTTTTTGAAGGTTGCCCCAGGTGGGGACCTCGTTTCTTAATATATGCCACATGAAAAGTTTGGCCTTTGTTGGGCATCTTAATTTCCAGAGGGGTTTCCTCTGATGTCACATGGTTCGGGTTTGAATTCGAGTTCGACAATTATAAAGTTCGATTTGAATTTGAATTTATTAATGATGTTTGGATAACATTTGCCATTAAATTCAACTATATACATATTTCAAATTTTCAAAATATATAACACATAATATTAATTTATAATCTATATCTATATATAATATATTTAATTTAATATTTCAAATTTTCGGAATATATAACACAATACATAATATTAATCTATAATTTATATCTATATATATTATATTAATAAATTAATATATTATATATGAAACATATATCAAATTAATAAATTTGACAATAACATTAACCTATTTCTAATGTATATAAATTTATTATTTAAAATATAATTGACTTTCTTATCTTGAAATGGTTTAACTTTACAACCCCCCAACAATAGTCGGATAACTTGACCCTGCCTCATTCACATTAACACCTATGATAATGTAACTCGCGCTGACTCCCATAAACTATGACTAAGTAATTCATATTGATTCTTTGTTGATTTGCCCCTGGCTACATATATCAGAGCATCAATTTGTTTTGTCAATGCCGAGGTCCTTTTCATGGCTTCACAGAGTTGCTCACAGGTTGGGTCTCTTGATCAAATTGCTTGCACAATCAACGTCTCTTCATCAAATTGCTTGCATGGTCAAATTTCTACACATGATCACCCTCTTCCATTGATAATGTATTAGGTAGAATTGGTGGCAACCTGTACGGTGTTCTATGGATGTTTCGAATAAACGCGGAATTTGGCGTCATGTAAAAATTCCCGAACCTAAACCAAAGCTTTTAAATTTGCTTGAACTCAAACCTCATGCTTTAAATTCAATGAACCTTGTGACTTAGGTCCCCCCCGCCGAGGGGGAGGATCAATAATGTGGGATGGTGCCATCCAACTATACCCAATTTTTGGAGTATTGCAACGTGTGGTATTATGAGTCCATATGAGCTTATTTGGCTGATCCAAGATGACGCTTAAGATAATACTCTGGTGTACTGTTCCCAAAGATTGGCCTGTAGGCCTTTTAATCCCGAATTCCGTGTATTTGTCCAAGTCTGAGGTCCATACTAGCCAGGCATTTTGAAACTTGAGCCAAGAACAAAATTCCCCGCCGATTATTTAGGTGTTGGATCAATTCAATCAGAAGAGTATGGTGTTGAGTTTCCTTAACCCAGGGGTCTTTACCAGTCAGAAAACTGGTGCCATTCCCAACATTCCAACATAACTCGATTGATAATAGGGAAGGCTTTTACAATAACTTTCTAGAAAATTGAGCCCCCTCCTTGTGGCTCTGGTAGTGGCACAAATCCAAACGATAATAGAACTAGGAGAAATATTGTACCCTCCTCCCACATTTACCCGAGTTAATTGTTTTGCCAGGGCAAACATGTGACGAGAGGCTACTATGATGTGATTCATCTCCCCATGTACAGTGAAGGAAGTGGAATCGACAAAACAAAACCATTATGACCTTCCACAGATGCTACAGAACCTTCAGGAGCCAACCAACCCTTCCAGGTGACCAACCCTTGAGACAACTTGACATTTCATTGATTTGGACACTTAGCTGCTCCGAGGACAAGCCATGCATGCAACTGAGGCCTTCTAGTTGCTCCCACAACAAGGCATGCCAACAGCTGTGCACTTTTTCAGTTAGTTCTGAGCCAGCGACACCTGATTCTGTGCCAATTTTTTAGGGCTAGGTCTCAAGCCACTGCCCAAAACTTCATGAAACCTTCAGAAATGATAATTAACATCGAAACAAGATTGCTAATGCAAACATTTGATCAATGACTTGACTAGACTCCTACTAGCCATTGTAGGCATTTCGTCAAACATATCACAAATATGTAATCTACAGGTCAAAACCACAGATCTGAGCATAGGGGCCTCATACTTATCTGAGATTTGTAAGGAAGTATCGAGCCTTATCACAATAGCTGCATTATCAGCTATTAGGTCATATATTCATTTTTGCTAATCAAAACATGATGAGAACCATACATCAAGATTGCCATAAGACATCCTCATAACCAACATATATTCAACAGAAATAACAAAGATATAACAACCATAAAAACAACATATGAACAAGTATATTTACCCATCAAATACAAGAGGAAAAGAGCTCTTATTAACATATGCAAAATGCAATCAGGTCTGGGACTTCCATGTACCACGTGACCATAGAGTGGTTGAACCAAATATTTCTTTCAGCCAATCACCCCCGTGCCATATTCCAAGCATGAATGTGGGATCTCATGGAACAAATCAAACAAAACCAAACCAAGGCTTCTAGGGGCCAAACCTCCTCAACCATCAACCAATGATTCCACATTACGGTCGGACATCACTAAACATCACTAGATTGGTCTCTATCTACCCAAGCTGTCCATGCTCCAGGGCATTTGTTCCAATCAGGCTTTCAAGACTAGTAACTCAACCCACAACTACTGTCAGGCTTCCAGAGCGTTTGTCCAACCAGGGCTTCTTGGACTAGTAACTCAACCCACAAAGGGCTTCTAGAGCGTTTGTGCAACCAAGGCTTCCAGGACTAGTAACTCAACCCAAGTTGTTACAGGGCTTCCAGAGCGTTTGTCCAACCAAGGCTTCCAAGAATTAGTGACTCAACCCACAACCATAAGGAAAATGAGAACCAACTAGAAAACAAAAGGGAAGACATCCACAACAACATGGCTATCCAGGAAATGGCAAGGCTAGGCAAATCCACCGCCAATCCAGGCAATCCTCCATGCCATGGCATATCATATAACCAAGAAACCACATGCATGCCAAAACTAGAAAATAAATCATACATGCAACTCGGTACTTGCATGCAAAACCTGCTGTAGCTGCTGATCCTGATGTCCTCTTGTGCTTTCCTGCTCTTCCTTTGCCTTCTTGCTCCAAATCCCAAGTATGCCACACTCCTCCAAGAGTGCTCCAAGAAAACTCTAAGTGTCCAAGAGTATGAGAGAGAGTAGAAAATGAGAGCTCCAAAACTGAAATGACAAAAAGCTACAAACTGATGCTCTGAAACCTTTTTATTAATGAGGTCTCTATTTTCTTCATTTTCCTCTTCACATGCAACCTGTGACCTTTCACCTCCCCTTTCTTCTAATTTCCATTATTTTCATAAATAAGATGCCAATTAATGCCACTTTGCCTTTCCAAAGTCTTTGCCATTGCCTTTGCCAATTTCCATAGTCATTAATTAATCACAAGTAATTCTCGTCACGATGTTTTTGCCCAATATTCAGCTTAGAATACGTGTCCCACAACCATGGTTATTATTTTGCCTTTATTAAATTTATTACACAAGTTTTTGACTAGGGCTGTTACAAATGTATTCTTTTTGCATGCTATATGCCCAGTGGCCATCACCTTGTATGAGCGGAGATCCACTCTTTCGCTGCAAGGGTTGAAGAGAACCAAGTTAGATCCTTCAATCGCCATCCCCCATCATGTTTTGGGACTGTGATGGAATTTCAGGAAGTGTGGGTGAAAGGTTTTCTGTCGTCTTTCACAACTCACAAAAATTGTAAAGATATTTGTTATATCTTTGCAAGAATCCCCTTTGGTATTCGGGCCAGAGTGGCCCAAAAAATCGGAATGGCTTCAATAACTGTCTTTATGAGTACCAATTGAGCCGTGCAAGAGAGCCATTTATGGCACCAAATTTTTATTCTTTTTCCAAACTTTGCTGGAAGCCAGAACCAATCAGATTTTTAGTATTCATTTGCCTTGAGACGAAAGCCAAATATTTTAGTCCTTCTATGGGAGATTCAAGACGCGCCTCTAAAATATTTGTGATCTAATGTTTGAGGTATTTAGTGAGACCCCAAAATGTAAGTGTGGACTTATCCTTGTTTATTCTCATACTGTAACCTGACCAAACTCTTCAAGGATGTGTCTTTTAAGGATCTGGTGTATGTTTTGGACGCTTCGCAAAAGATGAGGATGCCATCAACACACAACAAATGAGACAAAAGGTAGTCATTCCCAATTTGAATTCCTCTAAATCAAGCAGTGTCCTGAGTGTTAGTTTTTGATGGTTGGGTAGCATCAAACATGTGTTCTAGTCTCGACTTTGGTCAGAGAGGCTTAGAAACACAAGAGCTCCAGAACCCATAAAAAGTTTCAGGAGAGAACACCTAGAGATGGCTTAATTAGGTTAATTAGTCAATAATTAAATATTTTCTAATTCCAACTTAGGAAAAGTGATTAATTAACAACAATTAATTGAGAAACGTGAGAATTCTCTAGAAACTCACATGGATCGACTTAGAGATGATCTTAATCATTGATGGGGATTTAATCGTGGCCATTGGTTCACCAATGAGAGATTATAAGAGGAGGTCGATGAGGTTGGAGCTATATAGACAGACAAGAGGTCGAATTCCTTGGTAGAGATCGAGCTATCCAGTAGCAACAACTGAGCTAGGAAGAAGAGTTCAAGCCAGAAGGGATGCAGAGATAATGAGGGAGCAGAGGCAGTGAGTCGTAAGGAAGTTTTCCAGTTCCGTAGAGACAATAGCAAGTGGCAGAGCTATTCCACAGAGAAGTTGTGCAAGCTCTGCGTAGGGGCTTCTATTTGGCAGTTCGATTCAGCTGAGAGGGAGGTTGATTCAGCTTCCAGAGGTCGGGAAGATTTTCGAGAAGGCTGAAGAGTCACTTCCAATAGCAGAAACAGGCTGGATGGCTTGATTAGAGGTTGAGAACTTGAGATAAGCCACACATGCGAGGGGCAATGCAGTGACTGCACAAAGGACCTGCGCAAGGGTTTGGACGACCAACTTTTCTGAGGCAAGAAGTGCTGGGATTGCTTGTGGAGTGAGAAAATTTTCTCTCTATTATTGTTTCCAGATATCTGCTGATTAGATAGCCAACTGGGCATCCATAGATTGTACTTAGATTATTCATGGATGCATAAGAATAAAACCCTCATCTTTTGCACCAATTTTCCCGCATTGGGTTTTTCTGGGGACATTTGTCCAAAAGTAATTGTCAAATTTTTGTGTGTGATCTATATTTCTCAATTTCCAACATTTTATTTTCCGCAATGGTGAAAATTGCAATTGTGATTTTATTCGTTGTTTGTTGTAGCAAATAAATTGCACATAATAATAATCAGTAGAAGAATAATGTTCAGTTGCTGCAATAGATTGAAAATTTCACATGGTATCAGAGTAGTTTTGAAGATAGATCAAGAGCTCAAAGGCAAGGGAGAAATTTTGCAGCTTCAGAAGGTGTCTCTGAGCAAAATTTTTGGATTTGCATAGAGGCTAGCCGGGAGTGCGAATTAGTAGAGGTAGGGGTTCAATTTTGAGTTTGTAGGCAACAGAAAATTCGAAGAACCTCAATTGCAGTGATTTGCAGGTAGTGGTGTTGCCAGAAGTAGTTCCAGTGAGTAGATCAGTAATTTTGTTGTGCAGATCTGGGCGCAGTTCGTTTGTAGCGGGTTTTGCAACAACAAATCAACTCTCGGTGGAAGAGAAAAGCACACACAAAGGAATTTCTAGAATTTCTTAGAGGGTTTCCAGATCCAATTTTCAGGAGGAGATTTTTGATTTCTAGTTGCAGTAGGTCGTAGCAGTTTTGCTAGCCAGCCAATGCGAGCTTCATAAGCAGTAGATCATGTGCCAGATTACGAAGGACTTCTGAAAGGTTGAGCGAGTTGCGCAATTGAGGTAGTAGGCAAGGTGAATACTAGAGAAGGGATATCTAGAAGCAAGTAGTTGCAGATTTGCGCATTCCTCAAGGAGCTTTAATAATAGAAGAGAGGCTGAGCAGGGAAAAGAAGGAAATTTCCAGTTAATTTCTCCAGTATTTGAGTTTTGTAGCTTTCCAGAGATGGTCGTATGAGATTGCTAAAGGAGGCCGTGTGAGTTAGCCATATTGCATATATGGACATCGGATCGACTTCTAATTGTTGGAGATAGATATCGGAGGAAGTGCGAGTTGCAAAGCGAACAAAGGTCCTAGTAAGGGACAAGGCTCAAAAGGAGATTGCGAGGCACTAGATCTAGGAGGAGTATTCAACTCCAGTGTACCAAGTGGGCAGGATCTAATGCAGAAGTAGCAAGGAGATCAGTTAGATTAGTCCTTGTTTTTGCAACAGGATCATCACCTTTGTTACAGGGGCCCATAGTATCGTAGTAGTAGGTTTAGTGTCAACAAGTGCAATCAGTCATTCAAAAGATAGTTGTAGAGCTAGTTGCAGTCAATACTCGAGAGACAGTTGCAGTGACACAGGCGGTGGGAATTTCCCAGTTGCAAGATGCAGGTGCAGTTCCAGCCAGAAGATTCCCATCGCAGAGCTACACAATCCAGTTTCCATTGGAGGAGGACAGTGCGAGTTGCCAAGAGGGAGCAGAGAGATTTCCCATAGGGAGATCGAGACTAAGAGGGAGTCTGGCTTCAAAGGGAGCAACTCTATAGAAGCTAGTGCTTCAGGATCTAGGGAGATTAAACTCATTATTGCTGTAGTTGCAACAACAATGTAGAGGTAGCAGCAAAGCAGTAGCAACAATAGTATGAGTAGATCAGAGTTCGAAGTTGCAGATATTTGGGTAGGATCCTTGGAGGATAACATCAGGAATATGTTTCCTCATGGATCAATGCCTTAGCTACGGGGGCCCACAGTGTTCTGTGGCAGATGGATCAATGCCATATGGCACAATCAGATCTTGAGGGACAATTGCAGTACTAGTTGCAGTCAGATGTTGAGGGGTGTAGAGCAGTGTTAGTAGCGCAAATAGTTACTTAGTGGATAGTCTAGAGGCTAGTAGTAGTCATAGACTTAGGAGACAGATGCAGTGTAGGGACACGGTTAATTAAGAGTTTTGGGCTCAGTTGCATTAGTTCTAGCAACATGAGATCAGTTGCAATGCAATGTAGAGTTGGCAACAATATAGGTGGTATAGTGTAGTGTCAGCAGTAGCGCAGATGCAGGTGTGGTTCAACTACAGAGTGGAAGATGAATCAGAGTTACGCAGTAGTTGGTGGGCAGTGGCAAATTGTCATAGTTGTTAGACATTAACACCGTGTATGGGAGGATGTTATGAGATCGTCTAGAACACCTTCCTTGCTAAGAGGGAGTGTTAGTTTTGGATGGTTGGGTAGCATCAAACAGGTGTTCTAGTCTTGACTTTGGTCAGAGAGGCTTAGAAACACAAGAGCTCCAGAACCCAGAAAAAGTTTCACGAGAGAACACCTAGAGATGGCTCAGTTAAGTTAATTAGTCAATAATTAAATGTTTCCTAAGTCCAACCAACTTAGGAAAAATAATTAACTAACAACAATTAATTGGGAAAGGTGAGAATTCTCTAGAAACTCACATGGATCGACTTAGAGATGATCTTAGCCATTGATGGAGATTTAATCATGACTGCTGGTTCACCAACAAGAGATTATAATAGGAGGTCGATGAGGTTGGAGCTATATAGATAGATAAGCGGTCGAGTTCCTTACTGTAGATCGATCTATCCAGTTGCAGCAGCTGAGCTGGGAAGAAGAGTTCGAGCCAGAAGCGATGTAGAGACCGTGAGGGAGCAAAGACAGTGAGTTGGGAGGAAGTTTTCCAGTTTTGGAGAGGCAACAGCAAGTGGCAGAGCTATTCCATAGAAAAGTTGTGTAAGGATTGCGCAGGGGCTTCAGTCTAGCAGTTCCATTAAGAGGGAGGTTGATTCAGCTTCCAGATGGCCGGAGAGTCACTGCTTGCAGTAGAGACAAGCAAGACGGCTTGATCAGAGGTTGAGATAAGCCACACATGCGAGGGGTAGTGCAATGACTGCGCAAGGTTTTGGATGACCAAATTTTCAGAGGCAAGAAATGCTAGGATTGCTTGTGGAGTGAGAGAATTTTCTTGCTGATATTGTTGCCAGATATTTGCAGATTGGATAGCCAGCTGGGCATCCATAGATTGTGCTCAGCTTATTCACTGCTGCATAATAATAAAACCCTCATTTGCTACACCGGTTTTCCCACATTGGGTTTTTCCGGGGACATTTGTCCAAAAATAATTGTGTCAAATTTTTGTATGTGTTCTCTATATTTCTCAGTTTCCAACATTTTATTTTCCGCAGCATTTCTATGGTGAAAATTGCAGTTGTAATTTTATTCGTTGTTTGCCGTAGCAAATAAGTTGCACTTAATAATAATCAGTTAGAAGAATAGTTTCCAGTTGCTGCAATAGATTGAAAATTTCACACTGAGCATGTTTAAGAAGTCTGCTAAGGCTTTCAGCCACCAGAAGAAATAGAAGAGGTGATAGAGGGCAGCCCTGTCTAAGTCCTTGTGACCCATTGAAGAAAGGGGTGCCACACTATTAATTAAAATGGCAAAGGAAGTATTGCTGATACAACTGTGAATCCAGGAAACAAAATTATGGTGAAACCGAGATGTAGGAGGAGAAGCCTGATGTACAACCAATTTACCTTGTCAAAATCCTTTGAGAGATCCACTTTGAAAACAACAGCCTTGTTTTCGAATTTTTGGATTGTGTGGAGTTCCCCCTGTGCCAACCCAATGGCATCATGAATTTGTCTGCCCCTAAGAAACCCAAAGTGCTCAGGGGATATGTGATTAGATAGGATTTTTTTAATCTGGCAGGCAATGATCTTGGAGATCATTTTGTAGAGAAATTGGCCTGAAATGATCAAAACTACCAGGATTATCCTCTTTAGGAATGAGTGCAATAAAAGTGGTGATGAAAGGAGCCAGAATGTGGTCTGTAAGACGAGAATATTCCACCACCTGGAAGAGGTCTTGATCAATGAAATTTAAACAGCTGTTGTAGAATTCAACTGGGAGGCCATCAGGCCCCCGGCTCTTACCTTCCTGGAAGCCATGTAAGGTGGTTTCCAGCTCCCCCAGAGTAATCTCACCTATGATTTCTTTGGGCAAGTTACATAGAAAGATATTCTATTCAAACATGTCTGACACCATGCTACTGTCCATTGTTATATTGTTTTAGGACCCTAGCTTAAGAAAATTTAGATGTTTATACATTATGTTGTTAGATCTCAGACTACTTCCATATTTATTGCTAACGTGTATAAAGGAATTTAAGGAATTTAAGGTACTGTGCTACTGTCCATTGTTATATAGTTCTGGGGATCCAGCTTGAGAAAATTTAGTTGTTTATACATTATGTTGAAAAATCTCAGACTACTTTCATATGTATTGCTAACTTGTATAAAAGAATTTAAGGTTCAATATTGAGTATATAATAGAAGTATTCCTATTCTGTATTTCACATTGTTTCTTAATGCTTATTAATGTTTCAGATATAAAGAAAGTGAGCTGAACATGGGAGAATGCAGTTGTGTTGATCGCTGTGTTGCCAAATATTGGCAGGTATAATTATTTTGTCTCAGTTATATAAAATATGCCTTTTCCTGTCAATTTTATGGATTAGCTTAATGGTTGTAGAACTTTGATTATGGCCTGGTCGTTGTGTTATATAATCTTTTTTGTATGTATATTCTTTATACCCAGTGTCACAAAACATATTATTATTGTGTATTTTAGCTCATGAATTTTATTCCATTGATGGTAAAGATTGTCTAAAATGAACAAGCTCCATTATTATTTGAACCAAAGTTCGGGTATACGTACTCATTTGAGGATGGGTTTGAACCAAAGTTCGGGTATACATACTCATTTGAGGACCCATCCTCAATTTCTTTTTGTTGTCAAAATATAATGAGGCTCATAACAGTGAACCGTGAAAAGTCTTTAAAATTCCCCTGTTCTGGAATATTTAATTTGTGGAAGAAGTATGGTTGAATATTATCACATGCTAATGGGATGTGTTTTTGAACTACAACAAATGAAATACCAAAGTTATGTAGCATGCCCAATAAAATAGTAAAATGCCTTTGAGATGAGCACCAACGCTGGGACTCAAAAGGTTTAGCGTGGACTCTTGATTAGTTGTGGAAAGTTCAATCATGCCATTTCAAGTGACTGACTATCTCAATTGTTTAAAGATTTCTTCCAGCAAAGTGATCCACAATAACAAGTACTTTAAAAAAAGCTCATACAATTTGTCTTTTGTTATTGAAATTTGATATCTAGATTCTTGACATCAGTCCTACACAAGAAAAGATCAATACTTTTCAATAACGTCTTTACAGCTGAATTTATTAGTTGCATCCAAGTACAAGGAAACACTTTTAGGAATGTAATCCCAGGGAATACCTACAATATACCTGCATCTTCTTAGCCTAGATAAAAATATTTATGTTTCAAATGAGACAGGGAACTTGTAATGCTTGGCCAAGACAAAATGTAAAATGCTCTTTGTGAATTAATCCATTATGACTTAAAGTGCTCAACAGGGACCCCCTAAATGGATTCAAACATTGGCATAGAGGGAAGGAGAGTATGCAGGAAGTTGGTTCATGGCCTTTTAAGATTATACAAAAAAGATAATTTTGAGAAAAGTTGATTAAAGGAATGCCAAGTAGAATTATACAGTTAAGTGTTTTGAGCTTGGTACATGATGCATAAAAGTGTACCAAAAACTCTTATCTCTAACGTGTATTGAATGTTAAACCCTTGGTTAATCATGAAACATGGTCTTCAGTAAAGCCTTATTGATTTAAGTATGATCCTACATCAATTATAATAGAAAGGTCTTGCTGAATTATATTGGTTGAATTACATGGTATGTGTTGGATGTGGTATGGCTAATGGACCACCATATGGGCTAAAAAATGGAAATTAAATGAACATCTATAGGTGATTGTAGTGTTCCATGAGGATATTCCCCCAAGAGTGGGGGGTGTGCTCCCCACGTTTCCCATGTTTTTGGGACGGGGGGACGCTTGGGGAAACGCTTCCCCATGGCCCCCACTTGGGGAAACTCGGGGAAATGTTTCCCTAATGTGGGGAATGTGTTTCCCCAAAAGGGGTGCTTGTGGGTGTTCCCCTTAAATTTTCCCTAGAAACAATAATTTATGAGTGGGGAAGTCTAATATTTAACCCTAGGGCTTCGTTTCCTCGAAATCTAGCAGGTTTTGTGAAAGGCCTTACAAGGCAAGGGCTAGACCCTAATGCAACAATGAGGTGCTCCCACTGTCACCTTAACAATGTCCCTGCTCTTTAGTGGAATTTCACCACATGAGAGGCTTCCAAATATATATCGCTTGATGGTATTCAAAGTCAATTGGATCAAGCTAATGTAGGAGAGGCTTGGTCAAGGTACTTCTCACTTGGATTAGGGCACCAAAAGGGGTGCTTGCGGGTGCTCCCCTTGAATTTTCCCTAGAAACAATAATTTATGAGTGGGGAAGTCTAATATTTAACCCTAGGGCTTCGTTTCCTCAAAATCTAGCCGGCCTTGTGAAAGGCCTTACAAGGCAAGGGCTAGACCTTAATGCAACAGTGAGGTGCTGCCACTGTCACCTTAATAATGTCCCTGCTCTTTAGTGGAATTTCACCACACGAGAGGCTTCCCAATATATATCACTTGACAATATTCAAAGTCAATTGGATCAAGCTAATGTAGGAGAGGCTTGGTCAAGGTACTTCTCACTTGGATTAGGGCACAATTCTTTATGTAAAGGAACAACTTACTAATGAAGAAACCCATAGAATAGTGTGCTTGAAGCCTAGGGTTTCAAGATATGATTCAATCATTGCATTTAGGCATGCGCTAAGCACAAGGAAAATGTTTGCTTGAAGGATATGATCAACATTATGAAATGACCAACCTTCAATAAGCCCTACGATGAAGCCTTATTGTAGAAATAGGGTTTCAAGAAGGCTAAATGGCTAGGGTTGATGATGTCAGCCCTAATTAGGCAATTTCAACCAAGGAAGAGGCTAGATTTTGAGTTGACATGGTGGACACAAGCCAAATATACTCCAATGTTGACTTGAGGCAAGCCTTGGTTGAATTCGACCCCTGCCATAGCCTTAGGGGCTTGGCTTGAAGGGTCGAAAAAGACAAGAAAGAGGAAAAAATGAGGTTTCTCAAGTTTCTGATAATCAAGAGGGATGCCAATGCCTTTTCCCTACTTGGGTGATGTAGGAGCTTTAACACGGTTTTTAGTTTTAGGTTTCTTTTGGTGGTTAATTCGATGAAGTGGTCCCTGTTTGTCTTATTCCATGAGTTTGTCAGCGACACCTGCTCAATTTCAGATAGCAACAACATAACAGACAAGGATTTGCCAGGAAACGACCCACTCAGGTTTGGAATTCATCAACAATTTAATTTTAAATTTTTGCTAGTCTTTAGAACTAAACCTGCACTCCCTACCGCGTATTTGCACAACCTCTATTATAGTGCTTCCAAAATATAACCACAGAACCACATGGCTCCTCTTGCTTTTAGGGAAGACTTGTGAAAGCCTATTTAGTTATATTTAGACAACTCCGTTATGGTGAGGAATGTTTAGTTGTCGCCCCCAAAAGGGCGAGGAATGAACAGCTAGCTCTATTTTAGGAACTACGTGTTAAGACTTATAAGATTATATAAGCGGTTAGGGTGGGCACTTACGTAAAAAATTCTATTTAAATTACTGAGCGTCCATACATCCATCGAGGTTGCATTTGTTGGCCCTTTGTCCGTGGAATTGACCACCCTTCTCTCTATTGTATAATCAATTAAAAATTTAAATCACAACCTATAGGGCGTTGAAAAAAAAATTAATTACAGGGACTAAGGGATGATACTTATAATGAGTGTTACTTAAATTAACATATAAATTACTATTAACTTATTAAGCTACATTAATTAATTTAATTGTTAATTTAAGTCAAGCTACATTAATTAATTTAAGCTTAATGTTAATTAATAGATGTAGCTTAACTTAAATGTAAATTAATGTTGTGTTGTGTAATGATTGATTTTTAATTTAATTTTAATTAAATTAATGAAAATATAATCAAAGCATGCGAAATTATTGAGATGGTGTGTATTTGAACTAAATTAATTTTAATGTACTTTACTTTTAAATTTTTATGTATTTAAATTTTAAATTTTGTGTATTTATAATAGTTTGAATTTTGGATTTTCTCATATATGCAGTCACAGACTATAGCTTACAACTTATAAAAATGAACCATCACAATAGAGTGAAAGGGAAAACATCAAAATACACCCAAAATCTCCTTTATGGCAGTATGTGGAGATTATTGGAAAAAATCTTAGAGGTGGTTTATATAAATGGAAGTGCAGTGAATGCTAAGATATAAAAAATAACTCATATACCAAAGTGAAAGCGCATATGACTGGACAAACTAACACATGGGTGCAAGTGTGCACTGGGCCAAAAGATGCAAGTGGCAAACTTGACCAAGGTTTGAGTCCTGCAAAAATTAAATTCTATGCATCTTTGCAAGATGTTGCTGATAGGAAGCTTGCTGAGGGAAAACACCTCGCAAAGCTCTACAACTAAGTCTCCATTGCCATCTAGGCCTACTGCCACAACTAATAAAAGGCCCAATCTAGACCCTCTTGAAACAAATTTCAATAATCAAGGTAGAGACACAACCGATGAACATATAGCTCATTGCATCTATGCAAATGGGCTAGCGTTCAATTTGGTGCGTTCCCATTATTGGCAACAAATGATTAAGGCGGTTAATGAAGTGCCAAAAGGGTACAAGAGCTCTGAATATGAAAAGGTCTGCACTACTAGGTTGGCATCAGAGAGACAATTCATGGATAAACAACTATAGTGAATCTGGGATACATGGGTAGAAACAGGGGTGTCTATCATTTCTGATGGATGGAGAGACGAAAGAAACTGCCCATTAATTAATGTTATTGCAATATGCCCCCAAGGGACAATGTTTTTGAAGGCTGTTTATTGTAGTGGAATAGAGAAAGATGCATTTTTCATATCTACAATTTTTATTGATGCAATAGAAAGTGTGAGGCCACATAATTTTGTCCAAGTCATTACAGACAACGCACATATTTGTAGAGCTACAGGTTTGATTGTGGAGGGTCAATATGATCACATCTTTTGGACTCCATGTGCAATGCATTCATTGAATGTTATGCTTGCTAAGATTGGTGAGATTGAATGGATTAATGAAATATATGTAACAACAAAAGAAATCCAAATGATTATAACCAATCGTTCAATGTCCTAGGCCATATATCAAGGTTTAGCAAAGTTGGAGCTATTGAAGGTATTCTTTTTTTAATTAATATTATTCGTATTGGAAATTTTTTAATTTTAATTACAAATTTATATATGATTTCTCATTTGAGAGTTGACTTTTTGAAACTTGTAGGTTATTGAAACCTGTTCTTCCTCTCACACTCTTGTCATAAAGACGCTTGTGGAGGTGAGACAAACATTACAAGCAATGGTCATTGACCGTCTTTGGGAATCATGGAGGACTTCCACTTCTGATGGAGGGCAAAAAATCAAGACCATCATCGATGATGATGCATGGTGGGACAAGGTCCAATACCTTTTGCTGTTTACTGAACCAATCCCAACCTTGATCCGGACATTTGACACAAAGACACCTTGCTTGAGGGAAGTTTATGAAAACATTGATAGTATGCTGGAAAGCATAAGGAAATTATCAAGGCAAGTGAAAATGACCATTTTGAAACATTTTATTATGAAGTGAAGAATATAGTTATTGAAAGGTGGAACAAAATGACCACACCATTACACTTTTGGCCTATGCATTGCACCCCAAATATTATCATTTCAAAATTTTGTCTTAACCTGGTAGAACAATGACAAACAAGGATTCTGAAGTGGTACAAGGATACAAGACTGGAGTAGAGAACTTAAGATGCGCAGAAATTTATATATAAATATTTTATTAATAA
>APFE030973172.1:0-10366 GCA_000404065.3 Pinus taeda
CATGATAGTAATAACATGAATTAAAATTATAAATATAGTAGTAACATGAATAAAATAATTATAATCATTAGTATAATAGTGTTACAAAATAATAAAACATAAAACATAAAACAAGCAAACAATATAATAATAACATGAATTAAAATTATTAATATAGTCATAACATGAATAAAATAATTACAACGATTAGTTTAATAGTGTTACAAAATAGTGTTACAATATAGTAAAATACAAAACATAAAACAAACAAGCAATATAGTAATAACATGAATTAGATAATGATAATGATTACTATAATAGTTTTACAATATAGTAAAACATAAAACGTAAAACGAACAAACAATATAGTAATAACATGAATTAAAATTATTAGCATAGTAATAACATGAATTAAAATTATTAAAATAGTATTAAGATGAATTAAATAATGATAATGATTAGTATAATAGTGTTATGCAATAGTGTTACACAATAGTGTTACAATATAGTAAAACATAAAACAAGCTAACAATATAGAAATAAAATGAATGAAAATTATTAATACGGCAATTACATGAATTAAATAATTATAATGATAGTATAATAATGTTACAAAATAGTGCTACATATAGTAAAACATAAAACGTAAAACAAACAAACAATATAGTGATAACATCAATTAAAATTATTAACATAGTAATAACATTAATTAAATACTGATAATGATTAGTATAATAATGTTACAAAATAGTGTTACAATATAGTAAACATAGGACAAACAAACAACATAACAATAACATGAATTAATATTATAAATATAGTAATAACATGAATTAAATAATGATAATGATAAGAATAATGGTGTTACAAAATAGTCTAACATAATAGTATAACATAAAACATAAAACAAACAAACAATATAGTAGTAAGATGAATTAAAATGATTAATATAGTAATAACATGAATTAAATAATTATAATGATTAATATAAGAGTGTTACAAAGAAATAAAACATAAAACACAAAACAAACAAACAATATACTAATAACATGAAGTAAATAATGATAATGATTAGTATAATAGTGTTACAAAATAGTAAAACATACAACATAAAACAAACAATATAGTAATAACATGAATTAAAGAATTATAATGATTAGTATAATAGTGTTACAATATAGTAAAACATAAATCATAAAGCAAACAAACAATATAATAATAACATGAATTAAAATTATCAATATAGTAATAACATGAATTAAATAATGATAATGATTAGTATAAAAGTGTTACAAAATAGCGTTATAAAATGGTAAAACATAAAACAGAGAAACATGATAGTAATAACATGAATTAAAATTATTAATATAGTAACAACATGAACTAAATAATGATAACGATTAGTGTAATAGTGTTACAAAATAATAAAACATAAAACAAACAAACAATATAGTAATAACATGAATTAAAATTATTAATATAGTAATAACATGAATTAGAATTATTAATACAGTAATAACATCAATTAAATAACGATAATGATTAGTATAATAGTGTTACAAAATACTAAAACATCAACATAAAACAAACGAACAATATAGTAATAACATGAATTAAAATTGTTAATATAGTAATAACATGAATTAAATAATGATAATTATTAGTGTAATAGTGTTACAAAATAGTAAAACATAAAACCTAAGACAAACAAACAATATAGTAATAACATGAATAAAAATTATTAATATAGTAATAACATGAATTAAATAATGATAATGATTAGTATAATAGTGTTACAAAATACTAAAACATAAAATATGAAACAAACAAACTGTATAGTAATAACATGAGTTAAATAATGAGAATGATTAGTATAATAGTGTAACAAAATAGTAAAACATAAAACATAAAACAAACAAACAATATAGTAATAACATGAATTAAATAATGATAATGATTATGTAATAGTGTTACAAAATAGTAAAACATAAAACCTAAAACAAATGAACAATATAGTAATATCATGAATCAAAATTATTAATATAGTAACATGAATTAAATAATGATAATGATTAGCATAATAGTGTTACAAAATAGTAAAACATAAAATATAAAACAAACAAAATCTATAGTAATAACATGAATTAAATAATTATAGTCATTAGTATAATAGTACTACAAAATAGTGTTACAATATAGTAAAACATAAAACATAAAACAAACAAACAATATAGTAATAACATGAATAAAATAATGATAATCATTATTATAATAGGTTTACAAAATAGTGTTACAATATAGTAAAACATAAAACATAAAACAAACGAACAATATAGCAATAACATGAATCAAAATTATTAATATAGTAATAACATGAATTAAATAATGATAATGATTAGTATAATAGTGTTACAAAATAGTGCTACACAATAGTAAAACATAAAACATAAAACAAACAAACAATATAGTAATAACATGAATTAAAATTATAAATATAATAATAACATGAATTAAAATCAAATCATGAGAAACGCCATTAAGGTAAATACTAGTGAACATATTTTTACCAAAAGGGTTTTGCATAGACCTGCGACGGCAGGCTGCACTGTTCTGCGTCGCTCAGACCTGATAGTGGCAGAGTTCAGCTCGGATGGAGTTTGGTTGCAAAGATCTAATGGACTCCCCGCTGGGGGAGGGCACAGAGGTGCCGCTCGGCGACAGAAACCAACAAGGACCTGCGGTCAATACCGATGATGTCTCAGCAAAGGAAACGAAGAACACAAAGAATAACGCAGCTCAAACGGTAAGATCGTTTACTTGCAAACTTGTTGCTGCTCACAGGCCAGAAGTAGAATTACCAAGACATCGAATCAATGCCCGTATACAGTTTATGAGAGACCATGCCCTCATATGCAAATTTATGGGACTTTGGCCCACAGAAAGGGCTCTAAGAAACTGGATCAACAGCAAATGGAGACCAAAAGGAGAAATCACCCTGCTAATAGGGCCAAAAGGCTTCTTCACAGCCATCTTTAACTATCTGGAAGATAGAAATAGAATTTTTGAAGGAGGGCCTTACTTCTTCAACTCGGCAGGGCTATTCCTCAGAGAATGGAAGGCTAGATTCAACCCTGACACGGAAGATCTGAGCTATGCACCAGTCTGGATCCGATTATACTCATTACCATGGGAGTATTGGGAGGAGGACTCGTTAAAAGCCCTTGGATCAGCGCTGGGAGATTTTGTCAAAGTCGCTGAAGAAACAAAAGCTGTGAGATACACCACATATGCTTCTTATGTCAGGATCTGTGTCTATATGGACCTGAAACAACCTCTTCTAGATACGGTGCGCCTTTTTCACGAAGATCATGACTGGATCCAGGTCATCGACTATGAGCATGTCCCGTTCCACTACCGAAGGTGTCATACTCCGGTACATCTCTTCCGAGATTGCCCATTAAACATCAAGCCTGAAGCTCCAAGTAAACAAGAAACACAAACTCAGGATGGGTTCACCAAAGTTAAAAACAGGAGACGCGGGAACAAAAATTCTACAGCTACACCAAAAGTGACGCCAGAATCGGAAGCGAAGTCTCAACCAGCCACAAGCAATAGCTTTGGGATTCTGGCGCAAGAGGAACAACTGGAAGAGCCAAGATCGGACACAACGAAACTCAAAGCCACCAAGCCAGGAGCATCAAAGATGAACCAGGAAGGAGAACATACCAAGCCAGCAACAGAATCTTGGACTAACCCGGATATGGATATAGACAACCCATCCTACACCAAGGATAAGGGAAAGGAAGCAGAAGGCAACACTCAGGATGCACAGTTCATGGAAGATGACAGTGAACCAATTGATATTGGGGAACTTGACATCCTCGGACTGGAACAAACTTGCAAATCAGGTAACTTCAACAAAATCCTTGAAACACAAGTAGACAATCTAGTAGAAATTCTGAATAAAGCTCAAAAGAAATATTCTCTTGGGATCCAAACAGGTAGTTAATGGGATGGTAAATTTGTATACAAAGACAGTAAAACGAGAGGTAGGAAGACAACTCTAGAAAGAACAATCAAGATTGGAGAGGTATTGGTGGAGTCAGGCAGATATGCCAAACTCACCAGATACTACAACACCAACCCCAAAACTTCTAAATGAAGTTGATTTCCTGGAATATTAGGGGGCTCAATATCCCTAGGAAGGGGAAACTCCTAAAAAATTTGATAATGGAAGACAAACCAACCATTTTATTTCTACAAGAAACAAAATGCAACTCGATAATCTTGGAAAGAATCGTAGCCACAGCTTGGCTAGGAGGACAAGTCACAACTGTAGATGCACAAGGGGCTTCTGGAGGACTGGCAATCCTCTGGGATGCGGGAAAAATACAACTAGCCAATATACATGCAAACAAAAATTTCATACAGGCAGTCTTTCATCTTCTCGGCACAAACATCCATGGCCACATTACTAACGTTTACTTCCCACAAGATGGACCACAGAAAGCGGCAATCCTAGAAACTATATCACAGCTCAACTTTGACAGAACATATCCGCTATGGGTAACGGGAGGCAATTTCAATATGATAGCCTCAACAGAAGAAAAACAAGGAGGAAGATGCAGGATCAACAGAGATGGAACTCTACTCAAAGATTTTGTTCAAAATAATTGGCTGATCGATGTACCTACAACTAATGGCCTTTACACCTGGACGAATAAACGGGGAGCCCCTCTGCAAATCGCGTCCCATCTGGATAGATTTCTAATATCCGACAACGGCATCCATATCAGAGGAGAATTCACTGCACACATTATTCCTTTTTCAGGATCTGACCACTGGCCCATTGAACTGCATTGGAATCGACTAGGAAATAGCATCAAACGGCCATTTCGCTTTGAAGCATTCTAGTTTTCCCATCCAGAATTCAAGGAATTCGTCTACAAGACATGACAGAATTGCAATCCAATTGAACATACCAAAATGGCAAGATTCCAAAAAAAGTTGAAGATGCTCAAGGCCGAAATCAAACGCTGGAACAAAACTACATTTGGCAATATTTTAAAGGAAAAAGAACAGATAATCCAAGAAATCAAAAAGACGCAACATCGAATAATCTCAGAGGGGCGTTCAAAAGATCTTGCACAAAAAGAACAAGATATGGAGAGCAAACTTCTAGAACAGGAAAGACAGGAGGAGGTACTATGGTGACAAAAATGAAGAATCCGGTGGCTACGGGAGGGCGAGAAAAATACCAAGTTCTTCCACAAATCGACAGTACAAAGGAGAATGAGAAATCAAATATCACAGGTAACCAATGCTCAGGGAGAAAAAGTTGAAACCTAGGAAGGGATTGAACAAGAATTTATAAACTACTTTAGGGAAATGAGTAAGGAGCCAAATATCAACAGAGCAGAAGCAATAGAGAGCATTACAAGGCATATTCTGCGTCTCATAACAACGGAGCAAAATACCCTGCTTCTCAAGCCGATCAGCCTTCAGGAAGTGGAAACAGCTGTAAACTCCCTTAAAGCAGGTAAAGCACCTGGTCCTGACGGATTCATGTCAAATTTCTTTCAAAACTTCTGGGAGTTAATAAAATGGGAAGTGTGGCAAGCGGTCGAAGAATCTCGCAACATGCGCTGGATGTATCCGGGCTTAAATGCAACATTCATCGCTCTAATACCTAAATCGGAGGAGTCCAATACACCTGATAAGTACAGACCCATAGCCTTATGCAATATTATCTACAAGATTGTATCCAAAGTAGTGGCGCTGAGGTTAAAACCAATGCTTCCTTTCATTATCTCTCCGGAACAGTCTGGCTACGTTGAGGGGCGTCAAATAACGGATGGGATAATCCTTTCGCATGAGATCATCCACTCCCTCACGCATTCAAAAAGACCAGGTATGCTTCTTAAAATTGATCTCTCAAAATCTTTTGATAGCATAAGCTGGGAATACATGCAAAAGATATTAAAGGCTTTTGGCTTTGACAATGCTTGGATCCGATGGATTAGTAGTCTCATCTCTTCTACTTTTTTTTTAATCCTCATAAATGGCATTCCGACTTCAACCTTTCGCTCCTCAAGAGGTATCAGACAAGGTGACCCCCTATCGCCATTCCTATTCATAATAATGGCAGAAGGCCTAGGTCGATGCATCAAAAATGCTATCCTCTCACAAGATCTCAAAGGCATTACCCTCCACCAAGGCCCCACGGTCTCCCACCAGCAATTTGTAGACGAAAACATGATTTTTGGGCACTCCTCGGTCCAAGAAGCCCGAACTTTAAATTCTCTGCTTCATCTCTTCTCTAAAGCTTCGGGAGCCCTAATTAACAAAGTAAAATCCCAGATCTTTTTCTTCAATACCCATCTAACCACCCAGCGAGCCATAGCCCGCATTCTTGGCTTCTCCATTGCTTCCCTGCCTTTCAAATACCTCGGGGCCCCTCTCTTTGCATTTTCTAGGAAGCACTCCTCATGGACCTCTCTTCTTGAAAAACTGGAGGCAAAATTAGCTCTCTGGACTCATCGATCCCTAAATATGGCCAGTCGGCTTGTGCTCATTAAAGCGGTCCTGCAATCGATGCCGCTTTACCTATTTTCCATTCTGGCTGCACCAAAATGGGTCCTAAAAGCCATCAAAAAATTAGAGAGAAACTTCCTATGGGGCAGTTCAGGAGAAAATAGGAAATGGGCGTTGGTCAAATGGGAGAAAGTATGTCTCCCAAAAATCGGAGGAGGAATTGGTCTCCGAGATCCTGAACACAGCAATATAATCATGGGAGAAAAAATTTGATGGAAATGGTTATCTCATCCGAGCACACAATGGGAAAAAATCTGGACAGCTAAATATGCAAGAAACTTACCATTGGAGGAGCACATAAGAATGACAGAAATTAGTAAAGGTTAGGCAATTTGGAATTCAGCACTACTAAACAGGGATCTCATACAAAAACACAGCTTCTGGGAAGTAAAGAACGGATGTATAGCTCGTTTTTGGATAGACTCATGGCGGCAACTCCCGAGTTTAACCAATATCATCCGAGACATATCCAATCAGGACATCAATCGACAGGGAAAGATCAATCAATTATGGGCAACAAATAATACCACAGACCACCGCGAATGGAAGGAAGCCAGCGCCATCTTACCCCACAGTCCTGAGGCGGTTCAAACAGCTCTAGCAGAGGAGCTAAAAAAGAGAAAAATCATCAAGGAGATAGACCAAGATAAACTCAGATGGGGATATGCAGAGAAAGGAACTTTTACGTCCAAGGAAGCCTACCACATCATCATAAAAGGTCACTACATCAAAGACAAAATATGGGAGAGAATTTGGAGACCTACCATATGGCCGAAGATATCCACCTTTCTATGGTTGTTGTCTCATAATAAAATACTTACTTGGGATAATCTCAGAAAAAGGAAATTTGCAGGACCTTCAATATGCCTCAATTGCAAAATGGAGGAAGAATCAGCAATACATATTATGCAACTATGTCCCCTCATTAGAAGAATTTGGGAGAAAGTTTCATTTCGATGCCAGAAGGAAGGAAGAGTTATGGGTGACATAAACAACACCTTACGATCCTGGCCCCAGCAGCCCTATCAATGCAACATCCTCAACACTCTATGGAAAATCATCCCAGGCACAGTAATGTGGAACATTTGGAAAGAACGGAATCGGAGAATATTCAAAAATCAGGCTATGGATTTGGAGCAAGTATGGACAATCATACATAAGAACCTTTAGGAAACCCTCTCGACTAAAGGCTGGTCCCAGGAGGACTTCCCTTCCAGCAGTCAGGAGCAGGCCATATGGAACAATTGGAAACTCCAAATCATTCCTCCTAACTCATCTCAAGGCACCTCTGTTAAGAAGAAAAATACGCCCACCAATTGGAAACCTCCCCCTTCAAATACATATATTCTCAACTTTGATGGCGCGTCTAAAGGAAACCCAGGCATCACAGGCTATGGAGGAGTGATAAGAAACTCTCAGAGCATCCCGCTTAGAGTTTACTTTGGATCCATAGGATGGAATACCAACAATGCAGCAGAAATGGAAGGCCTTTGGAGAGGACTCCAAATTGCTCAAAATCAAAGATACATTCCCCTCATAGTAGAAGGAGACTCTCAAATCATCATTAACATGGCCACCAAGATACAGCAAGGCTCGAAAGCTCAGAAAGTCAGTAGGAGTTGGAGGATGGCAACCAGGCTTGAATCTCTCCAGACTTGGTTACAGAATAACAAAGCCACCTCCTTTAAGCATACCAAGCGTGAAGGGAACAAGGCAGCAAACTTCCTAGCCAATTTAGGGGCAGAGCAAGGAAAGGAGCACCATGAAGGACACCTCCAGGACATTGCTTCGGAATCTGACTGGACAACATTACAGGAGATTCTTAAAGGTGATATGCAGACAGAAGAAGAGGTCTACCCGGATGCGGGTGACACCTTGCTAAATAACAGCCATGTGATCACCACGAGTAGCGCCCTGCGAGAAGGCCACTTGACAATATGCAATGAAGAGCATTAATGTTGCATTCAATGGCATTCAATGCCATTCCCATCAACAGACGGCCCAAGGAATTTACCAAGACACCGCCAAAATGTCTAGGCGAGGTAGATTAATGTCGATCTGCCTGACTGCACAGGCGCGGATTTCCATCTCCATTCTGCACGCAAATGGTGGCTTGTTGAGAGAGAAGGAGGGTTCTGGAGTGGGTAAGCCTCTGCGCAAACCCAGGCTCTGGACAGGGAGGCAAATTCACTCACAATTTTGAGGGAAGATTAAGGTAGGCTCCTTCCAGCTTCCGTGGATCTCAGAGGTGAAAACAGATCAATTCCTCAAGTCAAAGGGGAATAAGGCAAAGCCTGAAATCTCGGGTCAGCTATTAAAAGTGTCGGAGCAACATAGGCTTCAGATGGCTCCTAGGAGCAATGCTACGCCACGCCGTGGGTGGAACCAAGGTCAGAGGGGGCAACATGGAGGCAAAGGAGCTCACAGCCCGTGGTGTGTCTCCCCGCTAGCATATGCTTCACCTAGCTCTCCTGGGTTAGATGATTCAGTTAACGACATAAGCAATTTGGTGCAGATAGTTAAGTTTAAGTACCACCGACGCACCCACAAGCCTATAGTCTTGGCGTTAATCATTGTGGTTTTCGCAGAGGAAGACGACGAAGAAGGAAGCGGAAGGGAGGTTTCAGAGGAGAAGGAGCCAAGCACAGACAATTCCTCCCAAAGAAGGGGCAAGGATGATAGTTCTTACCTCCCTTCCTCTCAGAGTAAGCTCGAAGAGGAAAGTACAGGCATTCAATCGGAAGAACAGACTGAAGCCCTCCGCGAAATTTGCAGTATAATGGACATGGGAATTACTACCTCAGTTCAGCATATAGTGACGCCCCTCCAAGCAACGGAAGCTCCAGAGCATGATAAGAAACTGGCCCGCTTCTTCGGCAATGTCCTCTACCCAATTCTCCCGCCAGGAATTCAAAGGCTTGAGGACATACCGAATGGTATGGAAGTGGAATTTGTTCTAGACCCAGAACGGGAGGCGGCTGAATGGGAGGCAGAGCATCGGGTGGCAGAGGACCAGGCGGAAGACAAGGTGGGTAAGGACTAAGACATATATTCTGAGATTTTGTGTCGGTTTTTTGATATGTGTTTCTGCCAACGCACAGTTCGGGAGAAGCGCCCAGCATGCAGAATCCATGATGTGGTGTCTTCAAACCAGCGTCCCCTCTTGTCGTGCAGGCACCTATGCTCTGCACATTTAGACTATGCTTTTGCTTTTTGTTAAATTTCCAAGCTATCATGCACAAATCTTTAGACTGGAATTGTTATTTTGAAGAAAGCTATTATGCCAATGTCTGTTGCAGCCTTGAACAGTTTATGTATAGCTATCAGGCCCTCCCCTCTAAGTAGGGCAGATTTTGTATGGGAAAACTTGACAGAGAGCTGTTTAATCGCTCTCAGAGGCATCGACCTCTTGTACATATTTTTTCTATTTTCTTAATATAATTAGCTTAGCATTTGCCCAAAAAAAAAAAAAAAAACATGAATTAAAATTATTAATATTGTAATAACATGAAATAAATAATGATAATGATTAGTATAATAGTAAAACATAATAGTAAAACATAAAATATAAAACAAACAAACAATATTGCAGTAACATGAATTAAAAGTATTAATATAGTAATAACATGAATTAAATAATTATAATTATTAGTATAATAATCCTACAAAATATTGCTAAAAATAGTAAACCATAAAAGATAAATATTGTTACAAAATAGTGTTACAATATTGTAAAACATTAAACATAAATAGTGTTACAAAATAGTGTTACAATATAGTAAAACATAAAACA
>APFE030973195.1:0-11668 GCA_000404065.3 Pinus taeda
AGAGTGAGGAGAGAGGAGAGATAACAGGAAGAGAGAGAGAGAGCCAGAGGAAGAGGGAGGGGGAGAGAGAGTATCTATGTTTGGGGTGAGATAGAGAGAGGGAATAAGAAAGAGATACATAGATACAAATATAGATATTATATATTGTTACATAACCATCCTAGATCCATCTTAACCCCAAACCAGAGGGATCAAATCTCTCGAGGTGCAAACCTTTCCTCAAGTTTTGGAATTAAAAAAGAGGTTTGCATCTCGAGAGATTTGATCCCTCTAAGCACTTGATGGATCCTGGGTTATTGGTCTATTCGTACAAGCTTCTAAGCTTTTAAAGTTAAAAATAACACTTCAGGTAAAATTGAGTGAGTTTTGAGTATGCCCTAAAAATGTGTCTTCTTGGCTAAGAGATTGTCTTCCCCGGACTTACAAAACATGTTAAAGACGAAGATCAGAGGCATCTGAAAGGAGTGAAATCCCACCCCCTTATGGACCACCAATAGTTAATTACAGGTGGCCTGGTTTTCCTTGAATCCACCCCCTTATGGACCACCAATAGGTTTTCCTTGAATAATAATGATGAGTCAATCTGCATTTGCAAATAACAACCAATGATCATTGTCCCCACTCTTGGCTTCGCAATTGAGGTATGATGAGTTTTCTCATTTTTTAAAGTTTAGGTAAAATTGAGCTCGTACAGATAATGCACTTTTGGGCTCTAGGTTTTGACAACCGTTGGTTTTGCCAATGGTATTGTATATATAATTTAAACCACCCTAGATCCATCTTAATTCTAGATCTGATGGCTTTTCTCGTTGTTTAAAGTTTAGGTAAAATTGAGGTTATAGAGATAATTCACTATCGATGGTTTTTAGGCTCCAGGTTTTGACAACCATTGGGTTTTCCAATGGTATTGTCTATATAATTTAAACCAACCTAGATCCATCTTAATTCTGGATCTTTCAAGCGCGGCTCGGAGAGGGATCAAATCTCAAGAGGTGCAAAAATTTTCTCAAATTTTACATTCCAAAAAAAGTTTGTAACTAGAGAAATTTGAACCTTCTAAAAACTTAATAGACCCTTAATTAAGATGAATCTACAATAGTTTTACTTTTTGTAATTATCAATTTTATTTTCTTTAATTTCATCATTATTTTTACAACAATACATATATATTTATTAAGATAATTAAATAAAATAATAAATATTGAAAACTTTAAGAATAAATTAATAATTAAAAAAAAAAAATTGATTAATTATGAACATTAAAATTAGAAGTTATTAAATTTCGTCCAAATTCTTATTATATAATGGAAACATTTATACCGATTAACAAAATGACAATTTTTCAAAAAAAATTCACAACCCTATAAAACGTAAACCTAAATAAACAATGGTGAAACAAACAGCTGATACTTTATAGTGAAGTACCTAACATAGGAAGAAAGGTTGGAATATTTTAAAAATCCAACTTATCCAATTAAAATCAAACCATTAATGTTTCACGCGCTATTTCAAAACCTACCATCAACCCTAACGTAACAAAGAGGCCATCGTTATATAAAAGTAAACTCGAAAAACACGATAACCATCCTGCCCTAACCAGAGCATCCCTCCTGAACGAACTGCTAGCCCAATAGATGGGTGTAACTACCACTGTCTTTTCGGGTCATTATAGGACCTGGGATAATCACATCCATATCCATTATACCGAGTTTCATTGATAACCAACTTTAAACACATACCATTCTTTCACCTTCTGACAGAGAGACAATAGGTTAATTAGTATTTAACAGTATGAATGAAATAGTCTGTTACAATCCCATCCAGCAGGCTTGCAAATGCTGAAACAAAACCTAGACTTTATTGCAAATAACTAGTCATAATCCACACACCAAACACTAGCGATTATTAACGCTTCGTTATGTATACGTCTCACTATCTACTGTTACAGGCATTCGTATGGCGTCCTTGTTGATTCTTCACATAGAAGGACATGCTATCTCTTTGATAATCAAGAAAGAGTTGTTATGCATGAAAACTTGGTTGGCTCCCACATGCCTGGGAGAAGAAATTTCCGGTTGTTGATTCCGTATGCGTTGTAGCTTGCATTGCTCCTCTTATCGACCAACAACTCCCCGGGATACCCAGAGTATGCGCCCTTCCCGAAGATGCCAACGCAGGCGGTCACTGCCTCCATGGGAGCCAGAGCATCTCCTTGATAGTACCCGGTGTTGAAGGGATTCGTGGCTACCCCTGCCAAAATGGTCGCTATGTTTATTATCATCCCATCCACACCCACGTCTCCGCTCGGCGGGATAAGAGGCGAGGTGGGAGGCCCGTAAAGTGTGGCTGCAAAAGGCCACGCGCACTGCCCCGGACACTGGACGCCAGAGTTGCCCACCCACGCCAACAAGATCTTAGAAGCGGATTTAGAATTAGTTGCAGGAATTGAATCATGGAAGCCGCACGAATCCATGCAGAATCTCTCGACGTAGACGTCGGCCGCCGTGAGAACAATGTAAATTCCCTTGGCATCTATGGGAAATTTATGGTTGAGGGCCTTTCTTAACAGAAATGCTATATCGCTTCTGCTGATCTTCTTACCACGGGAGCACGATGCATCCGATGCTTGGCCCCCAATCTTGACAACCCGTGAAACGCTTCGTTGGGACGAATCCTTATAATCTTGCGTGGTTGCCCACCAGCTGCTCACGGATGGTTGGGCCCGAAGGTTTGCACCAAACGAAGAAAAGAAATCAGAAATGGAGGCCTTTTGGGATGGACTGAAGTTGCCATACCAGAGAATATAGACGTTGATGCTGCCAGGTCCTGTGAGAAGGGGTCCCTTGTGATATTGCAAAACCAGAGGTGTTGATGGGACTAAGGCTGACAATTTTCTGCCAGGGCTATTGGATGCAGTAGGGTGTAGCGGAAGAGCTGGTACAGCAAAAGTTATGAGGACAGCTAACAAAATGGATGCCTTCATGACCGACTCTAAATAACTTTCCATCACTAATACAAAAAGAGAGATTGGACTATCTCTAGAATTCTGTTAGTACAGATTCCAGAAAGAAGCAAGAGGAATATTGATATCAAGGCAACACAGCTGTACCAACGAAGGAGATAATTGTAACCGTAGAAGAGCGGCTCCATGGAAATTGGAAGGCCATCGACGCTCTTAAATAGAAGTAGAAGGGATGGTAGCGAGCGGGTTTCCACTGCAGTGGCCGCCAATAGGTGGAGCATGCATTGCAACTTGTTCAAGCAATTGCATGTAAAATAGAGAAACACGGATATTATACACATTTAAGATTGACCAGGATTTTCATTTGTGTTCCCTCACTGGCCACGGACGCTTTTCTGTAGAAATTGCGTTCATGAGATAGACTGAGCTTTTAAACAGTGAAGAATATACTTAAATTGGTGGTAGATGTCTCAGGAATTGCAGAAAGTGAAAGAACGATGGATGCCAGTAAAGAGAGTAGGTCCCATCATTCGTGGTGGGGTTTTGTTCCAGTCAGTACTGCTGAGATTCAAGAAAGAAAGAAAGCAAGCTAACTCCTGCCCAGCTCTTATGTGGCGGTGCGTGACCTAACGCGTCTTAGCTGGTGGATCGCGTCTTTTTAAAATAGAGGGCGAAAGGCAAATATCAGATTTGATATGACTGCTGTAGTTTTCAATATTAGGCTGACCTACATCAAGTTTAATTTCTTTTCATTATTGAAGAGGTAGTAAAATTTTCAAACCCGTAACTAGGATCTCCAATACCCTTTTCAAAAAGGTAGTTCTGGGTAATTGAACCGGGTTCAGGCTCTGAAGAGATTTGCCGTCAGTAAGCTTTGTAAACCAATAACTAAAATCCCAACATAAAAATTATGGATTCCAAGAGATGCAGTGATTCCTCCGACCATTATGAATGTTACTGCTCCACTCTGGTTTTGAGTAGCGGTTTTGCTTTGAGAGTATTCAACTTTAAAAGAATTCTGAGGGGACTGAGTTTGCAGTGGCCCCGGAAGAAGCCAAAGCAGCAGCCTACCTATAGCCGGTAGGGAACTAAAGATTAGAATGCTGCGAGAGACGCACCACCTAATACTTCACCACCGACGTCCAATTATTTGACCAACCCTTACTAGGGTTCTGTGCCAGAATAGTGTTCAAATTTATGAGACCTCTTAACATGGAAAAGCCGAAAGCGAAAGCCTACCTGTAGCCTGAAAGCAACGAAACATCAGAATTCAGTAGCTACCGACGCCGATTATTTGTGAAAATCGTACCACGGTTTTGTACGATCAGTGCAACTCGAGTAGACCGATAGCACAGTTCAAAACTCGTGGACACAAAACCTGTCGCTGAAAATGGATGGAATTTGACCGGCAGAGTTAAAATTTATTTATTCATATTCATTTTTCATAAAAACCTCGTAAATTGGTAATTTAGCGCAAGGTTTCATTTAATCATGAAATTCAAACAGTGGACGGACTATTTCATTTTAAATTTTTAACCCGAATGTCATTATCAGGTGTAATGATAGCCTTTACGGATATTATGCAGTAATAATGATCGTACACTGATAAAGATAGTAATTTGAGTCTCGTCCAAAAGCACAGTGATCTTATGAAGGAATTTGATTAGAAACTGAACTGACGGACTCACTGTTTCCTTCTGAATAATTTTTTGAAAATTAGACTATTTCATTATGAATTTCCAACAGTCTCCATATGTCCCAAGCATAGTGAGAAGTTTCAACGGATATTTTTTTACGATAATTTAGAAAGAAAACAATGAGACTTTTAAAACGGATAATTTTTTAACAATCAATTAGGATTTAATTTTTATTATTAGTTTTTTTCTGACATAAATCTACCCGTAAAAAGAGCTTCTGCATAAATCACATAAAAAGATCATTGTCGACGCGTTTCGAACCAACCAATGTGGTTCATCGTCAGGACAAGTTGAAGAAACAGATCTGGCCTAGCAAGTTAAATACACTGAGCAGAGACTCCAACGGCTACATAACAACTATATTTGACTTTAGGACCTAGGTCATAAATATATTAATAAATTTAATCTAATTATTATTTATATAATATTAAGTTAATAATATAATATTTAAATTTCTTGAGATAAGATAAATTAGGTTATATTAATAAATTAAATCTAATTATTATTTTTATAGAGTTCATAATATAATATTTTAATTAGGTATGATTAATATATGAGCGGATATTATTAAGGGAAATTTAATTTGTTTAAATAAAATAATGGTTATTTAAAATTTTATTTTATTTTATTTTTTACTATTGAATTAATATTTTAGAAAGAATAATTTAAGTTATATGTATTATTAAATCTAGTCCTATTATTATTTATATAATACTAGGATAATAATATTATATTTCTAGAGATAAGAGATATTAGGGATAAAAATAAATGAGCGAATATTAAAAGAATTTTATTTGTTTGAAAAACATTATATTAAAGGTTATTTAAAAATTCCTTTTAAATTATTATTGCTTGAAATACCTCTTTGGAATGAATAATTTAAGTTATGTAAGTAATTATAATATATGTTTTATTTAAAAATTATTAAAATTTTAATTTATTTCCAAGATATACTATATATCTATATAAGTTATCATTATACCACTTAGACTAGATCGAAAAATACATCATAATTTAGATAAACTAATCATACTAACCAGATGAATTAAATAATAAACTACTAAAACCGGAAAAGGACCTATATCTGAGAAAAAATCTACATAAAAATAACTTAGATTAATACCTAAAACGAAAAAAGACCATCAATAGAAACTGGAGGAATCCACAAAAAAGCGAAGAACACAACGATGCCAAAGAAATAAATACACGAAAAGACTAAACCAAACAAGCACCTAGGATGACCAGAGGGGCAGGAGGGGGGGGGGGGAAACCCTAAGACGACAGGGCAGGGATCCAACTTCTACTTACCTTCCAACCATCATCTCTGTTGAGATTGATGGGTCTTCGTTCAATTTCAATAGCTTCCCTTAACTTGCGATGATGGTACCGATCTACCCTTGCAATGACTTTGGCCTCCTCTATGCAGACATGATGCTTAGTCTTGTCCGCATGCTCTGCTAAAGCTGAGGAATTAGTTCTTCCATGCCTCAGGTCTGCTGCATGCTCACAAATTCTTTGGTGGATGGAGCGCCCTGTTTCCCCTATATAGGGTGTCCCACAAGAGCAAGGAATCAAATAAACACCCTTCATGTCTTTGGGGTTAATAGGATCCTTCACAGACCGAAGGGAATTATGAATGGTTTTGAGGGGCCTGAAGGTTGAGGGAATATCAAACTTTCTAAGGATCCGAGCAATCCTATCAGTGGTCCCTTGGATATAGGGAAGATGGACACCTGAATGGCGCTCCTTAGGCTCTTTCTTAATAAAAGCTTTTTTGGAAGCTGTAAGGAAAGCCTTCCGACCAAGGTGCCTACTATATTCGTTATCCACAAAGACATCAAGGAGGTGGGTTCTCTCTCTATCCAGGCTTTCATTATCCGAAATCCTGAGGGCCCGCGTAGCCAAGGTGTTAAGAACACCCATCTTCTGAGCAGGGAAATGATGGGAATCAGCGTGAAGATACTGCTCTGTGTGTGTCTTCTTACGGAACACTGCATGGGAGAGAGAGCCGTCCTTCTTCCTAGAAATGAGAATATCCAGGAAAGGGAGGCTGCCATTAACTTCCTTTTCCATGGTGAACTTAATCGCTGAGGACTGGTTGTTGAGGTGTTCCAGGAAACGATCCAGCTCCTCATGGCCATGGGGCCAGATGACATTAGTGTCATCTACATATCTTTTCCACAGCTTCGGAAGGAGACGGGCCGAGGCAAGAGCCTTGGCCTCGAAATCTTCCATAAAAAGATTCGCTACGATCGGGGAGAGGGGGGAACCCATGGCAACACCACAGGTCTGCTCGAAGAACTCACCTTCGAAACAGAAGAATGTGGAAGTGAGACATACCTCCACCAGACGCACGGTGTCCGGATCTGTTAGGCGATTTATGCAGAAGCTCTTTTTACAATTATAATGGATCACAGAAGCCTCAATTCTACAATAAATCTACCTCTTTCGCAACAAAGGAATTCATGAGCTTGTATCATTTTCGATAGGTCCTTCGCGCGATCAAAACTGTTATAAGAAAATACTATGATAACCGAGAGATATACATATACCTTCTAAAATTGTGATAACAAAAAAGACAAATTTGTAAAATAGTCGAGTAGAAAAGAAAAAAAAAATTGTGATAATATAAAATTGTGATAACAAAGGATAAATTTGTAAAAAGAGTTTATTAGAAAAGAAAGAAGACAACTTGTGATAACAAAAGGATAAATTTGCAGAAAGACTCTATTAGAAAAGAAAGAAGACAATTTCCTCTAGATGCATGTTTAGGTCAAATTTCAAATTGCTAGAGTGGGGCCTTGAAGCAAAACTGGCAATATCATGACTTTGACTCTGTGCTTTAGGTCTCTTTTAGTTGTTTTTGCAGAGCATTTAGCTCATCATCCTGTGCTTTAGGTCTTTTAGTTGTCTCCGCTGTGCTTTAGGTCTTTTAGTTGTCTTAACAAAGCATCTAGCTCATCATCTTGTCAAGAGAGCTTGTCTTTAAGAGTATATTTATCGAGTGATGAAATAGAGTATATTAGCTTGTTGATGAAATTGCCATTTTATGTCCAAATTCTCCATTTGCAAGGCCTCAATATGCTTGTTGCATGTATTACAAGCTTTGGTACTTCTAGTGGTGGATGAAATAGAGTATATTAGCTTGTTGATGAAACTGCCATTTTATGTCCAAATTCTCCATTTGCAAGGCCTCAATATGCTTGTTGCATGCATTACAAGCTTTGATACTTCTAGTGGTGGTTGAACTGCTGAGACTTTTAGACATGATTAACAATACAATGGGGGTGACCGAGGAGGTTAGGGATGTTGGTCTCAAGTTATAATGCAAAGGATGTCAAAGTGGTTTTGCGAGATGTTAGTGAGCGCAAGCATATATGGCGTAGAAGTGACATATGAAGCAGTGCCATGGGATGAGCGATTATTCAAGACAAATTCTTCATTCATGCACGTGGATGATGGACACAACGTGGTGGGATTGATGAAGGGGGAGCAGAAGGGACCGATGGTTATGGAGCTAATTAAGCTAACTTAAGATGATAGAGATGGCCAGAAAAGCTTCCTACGTAACCAAAGTTGACTGAGGGAAAAAGGAGAAGAGTAATTCATTTCAATATGGAGAAGGCACTTGAGACAACTCTGAAAGAGACAATCAATGCACTCAAATTCCAAGATGTGAAGGTTGTCTCGAGCTCTGCCACTTCCTAATTTCTACACAAGATGGGTTCCCGAAAGATAATTTCTCCAATTAAGCAAACTACAGGGATGGGGAAGCCAATTCTTCGACCCACTAATGCTAGAAGAGCTAACATGCATAGGGGGCTCATTACAAAGCCTCTCAATGCCCAAAATTGTAGATGTCGTGACGAATTCCAAAGGGATGAACACATAATTCAAGTAAGAACGAGTGGGAGAGAACCCCTACACAAAATTTTCCGAGATGAAATTGTGGAAGGACCTAAACCAAGCCCATGATTCAACATCGAAATGGCGGCCCTAGCGCAATGATAGTTGAATCGCCATTAAAACACATCAAGCATAAATTCTTTGGTTTCATCATTATGTGAGGAGGTGAAGTTGTATGACACAGGCACTTCTATACGAAGCCAAGAGGAGCATGTGAAATCAATAGAGTTTCCCATGAATGGGTCAAGCAAGCGCTTGGTTGCAACCACAATATCGGTCATCTTGGCCCAAAATAACTTAATTGCAAAGTTTAAATTGCCCCTTAATGTGAATCCAAGGGGGCGGCACAAAGATGTTTGCTTGGGGTGGAGAGAACACGTTGAGGAAATTATGGTATAATATACCAATCTTTGATTCCATTGACTTCCCTTTGACCACTTCTAAGAGGCAAGTTAGATTGGCTTGGCAATCTACCTCTGAGCCTTAGCTTCTAATGGTACGGAAGAGAGACTTTGCAAAAGATCCAAAGCACAACTTATTCTTTTGAGGAGAAGCTTGAGGAGATTCTCCTTTGAATAGGAGTCATCATTAGATCTTTTATTGTAATCATAGAACCTCCTAGGGTTATTAGCTCATAAATTCCCATGTCATGAACCATAGTTAGACCCAGTAAATGGCCAAGCATTTCTTTTTAATTGTTGGTTTCTTCCCCAACCCCAAGAGTAATTGTGACAATTTTTCATTGGGGATCAGTTATAATCCCTTCCCCTAGTACGCCCCTTCATTAAATATTTTTAATAATAATCATAGATAAAATTTATGTTAAAAGTAAATAATCCTTTTATGTTTTAAATTAAATTGGTTAATTAAAAAATGCTATAAATTGGGGTTAAATTTTATGATTAATTAATTTTTTATTTTATTTTTCAATGATATATGTTAGTTTTGGTATATTCAAATTCTTTTATAATACTGATAATATATAGTTAATTCGTATGAATTATTTTTAAAATTTGGTATGTAAGATATTTTAAAGTAAAGGTATTTTGAATCTATTACAGTATCTCAACTATTTAACTTTATACTAAGCTAATCATCATTATATTTAGTTAAATTTAATATTAATTTTAGTTAATACTATCCCAAGTTATTAAAAAAAATTAAAAATATTTAAATACTAAGATTTTTATTTTATATTCAAAATATATGGTATAATAATAAATCACTTTTATAAATAATAGTTTAACAATATCCGCAGCGCAAAATGAAAGGAATCAGATAATTTAACTACTTCTTTTACAAAATAAAATCAACACCAAAAAACAATTTTCTTTGTATATTTAATTTGTACCATCTTATAAATTAATATTATATTTTAACCATTTTTTAAATTATATTATTACACAAATAAAATTCAATTTTTTAAGTATATAACACAGGTAAAGAAAATTTCAAATGTTAAAATGTTTTAACTATACTGAAAAGGAATGACAATAAATCATCCTGATATCAAACTGCACTTTCACGTGGTGTTGACTTTGTTTAGCTTCTAGAAGTTTTTGTTTTTTTAAAGAAATATAGTATTATAAATTTGGGTCATTTTATGGACTTACCATCATCAAAAATTTAGGATAAACTTGAAATGCTATGTAAAATAGGTGGATCGTACATTGAAAAATAGAATAGAGAAACACAGATATTATAAACATTTGGCTAAATATTTGTGTTCCCTCACCAGCCACAAAGGCTTTTTTGGAAATGTTGTGTTCATGAGATACATAGGAAGCGTTTAAATGATGAATGTACTTAAATTGATGGCAAATGCCTCAAGAATTCCATAAAATGAAGAACTACTGATGGATGTGCCTTGTTGGAAAGGTAGAGAAGGCTAAACATAATTTCACACACAAAACACACGAGCTGTGACTCTTTTATTGATCACACAGAAACTTGATTTTTACAATGAACCTAGTGAAGGGTATTTAACCCTTTCAACTAGCGACTCACCTAAAATAACTTGACATGCAACCACACACTAAAATTCGTCTATCACTTAACTCAACTTGACTCAACGTTCAACACTCAACACTTAGTGAACTAACTCTCTAGTTTTAGCTAACTCCTCATGTGGGAGTAATTAGCTTATTTTAACACTCCCCCTTAATTATGATGGCTAAACTAAAACATGACTCATGACAACTCCAACATGCTTGTCGGTCTATGTCTCAGCTAGGCTTACAACACCCAAGTTTCCTCTATGAAACTCAAAATCATATTTTGCTAGTGACTTAGTAAATATATCAGCCAATTGATCACTAGATTTATAAGGCTTCAAGTGAACTTCTCCATTGCTCACAAGTTCTCTAATAAAGTGATATCTAGTATCAATATGTTTGTTCTTCTCATGAAACACATTATTCTTGGATAATACAGTCGTTGAGGTGTTGTCACAATATATTTTTGTTGATCCTTCTTGTTTCTACTTGAGTCAATCAAATACTCTTCTTAACCACACTACTTGACATGTTGTTGATGTTGCTGCTACATATTCTCCTTCCACCGACGAAAGTGTCACAATGCGCTGCTTCTTAGATGCCCATGAAATCACCCCTGAACCAATATGGAACACATAACCATAAGTGCTCTTCCTATCATCCAAACAACCTATAAAATCACTATCTATGTATCCATTCAAATCCTTCTTTTCTATGCTTACATACATTATGCCACAATCTCTAGTTCTTGCTATGTATCTCAGAAATCTTTTTCTTGCACTCTAATGTGTGTCGTTTGGAGTCTCCATAAATCTAGAAATCAAACTCACTCCTTGCATGATATCTGGCCTTGTATCTGTGAGATATATGAGGCTGCCAAGCAATCTTTTGAAGAGTTAGATTGACATTTGATCCTTCATCATCCTTGCTTAACATTGTACCTGTTGCAACTAGTGTAGGGACATGTTTGCAATTTTCCATCCTAAATATTTTCAACAAATCTTTGGCATATTTATTTTGACAAATAAAAATTCATTTTTTAGATTGCTCAATTTCTATGCCAAGAAAAGATTTCATGAGACCAAGATTTGCCATCTCAAATTCTTTCA
>APFE030973197.1:0-15046 GCA_000404065.3 Pinus taeda
TTTTGATTAATATATTCCTGATGCCTATGTTTGGTGGACGTAGCCCAGATTGGTTGGGTGAACCACGTTAATTACTGTGTTATGTGCTTGCTTCTGCTGTGTGTGTTTAATTGTTTGCTGAGCACCTGATCCAACATAAAATCGTTTTTTGAGTGTATATATGGATTCAATTCTGTGAAAAGCCTCTAGGGCACTTCTATTGTGCAGGGGTTCCTAGGTCTGCTAAAAGTGAAACCAAACCAAGAGTAGAAGAAAAGTTTTCATCTCCAAGAAAAGTACCATAAACTACCAAACTAACTATGAGCTTGATAAAAATACAAAATCCCTAATAACTGAGACTATACAAGACATCATGATGGGCATCGAGGCCTTCACTATTGTTCTTAATCATGAAGGCAACATGTTTCCAAGCACAGCCAAAAGAAATAACAAGCATTAGACCTTCAACCTTTTAGATTTTGAGACACCTCGATCGATGGAAGGATTGGGAGGATTCTATTTTTCCATTAGAATCTACCAAATCCTTGTTTTTCAAATCTCTACATTCCTTAAGCCATTAAGATTTTGACAACGCCTCCATGCTTGAGGAAATGCTGATGGAGGAGTTCTTGCAACCCAGATTAGCTAATTGATCACCAACTTTGTTTCCTGCTCCTTTTATATGCATAGGAATTATGATTGAGATACCTTGAAGAAGCCTATTGGTTCTGAAGATGAGGGATTCTAGATGCCAAATATGAGAGAGTTTTTTTGAGTTAGAACCATTCAAAAGTTTCTAGAGGATATTTATGACAATCCTCGAATCACCCTAAACAATCAGTTTGTGGAAACCTTTTTCCAAAGCATATTGCTGACCTGCTTATAGGGAAAAAAGCTCTGCATCATTATTTGTACTAACCTTGATAGAGCCTATTGTAATGTATGTTGGGAGGCCATGATGATTGCAGAAGACTCCTCCAAAACCTGCATTGCCTAGATTTGTCTTTGAGCCACTATTGAAGTTAAATTTAAGGAAGCCCAAAGGAGGAGAGGACCAAAAAGATTGAGCGAATGGGACGAGGTGGGTAGTAGGATTCACAAATGAAGAGGAGGGAGGTGAGATGTAAAGGGCCTCGAGAATGGAAGACTTGGGTAGGGAAGTCGGCCAAATGATTGGCCCCCCATGAGATGGCAATAATGGATTCAAAAATGTTTTTGAGGATTACTTTCCAGATAATTGCTTCACTTCTTGATGATCCCTTGAATATTCTATAGTTCCTTTCCTTCCAGATTATCCATTAGACAAATCTTGGAAGGAGCATCTAAGAATTATTGAGAACAAGACTTTGAAAGGCTTATGAATGCCAAGTAGTGATGAGATCCACAACATCGGCTTGAGAATTGTGATATCTTTACTTGAAGGTGATTGTTGCTTTCCTCTAAATGTGCTCCGTCAAGAGGTAGTCATTAAAAATGTGATTTGGATGGTCCTTTGAAACCCCTTTTTCTAATTTTCTCCTAGGTTAGAGGGTGCTTCCTGGCCAAAAGCCAAAGGAAGGAGGTTACCTTGGGCCATAGACCTTACTGCCATATGTGAGTCCATATCTCCTCTTTGGGGAAGTTTTCCAGATCTCCCATAAGATTATAATCCTCTTTAATAGTAAATTTACGTGAGGACTTGAAACCCCATTGAAGGATGTCAACACCATCCTGAATATGAATTTTCCTTTCCTACAGTTCCTTTTGGAGAATCTCCCAGTCCTCCTCTCGAATGGGGAAAACCTAATCCTCCAGATATTTCCAAGTATGCCAATGACCTTCACTTGGTTGATCTTTCCAATATTGTGCCACTTGTATGTAGCTCTGGGCTTCCAATGTAGTAGAAATTTGTGATAGAATCTCTTGAGAAGAGAGCTTTGGAAGCTGCTGCCATGAATCAAACTAAAATTTGGTCAAGCCTCCATTACGAATTTCCCCAAAATATTTATTTTGAATGATTTCCTTATTGTTGTCATCCAAATTCCATGTGGAAGAGCCTCGCGTGAGGATGTGTCTATGCAACTTGGAGTCTATGCTAAGTCCTTGACTGTATTTTTTGTCCCATATTAATTTCCAAAGATATTGATCCCCTTGAAGTCAATGCCACCAGAGTTTGGTCCCCATGACTTTGTTAAGCATCTAAGGATCCTTGAGTCATAATCCTCCTCTTGATTTGGTAAGACAGAGCGAACTCCAAGCCACAACCACCCACTTATGTTCCTGGGCTGCTCCTCCCTAAAGAAAAGAGCGCATTATGTTACGCATTGAACGCATGACGCCTTTCGGTGTAGCTAGGACCAAAATTCTATAAATTGGGAGTGATTGAAGCACCAATTTGAGGAGAACTAATCTTCCTAGAAAATTTAAGGCCTTAAAGGTCCAATTGTTTAGTTTGGTGAGAATTATATCCAAAAGATCTCTCTAGTGAATAGTTTTCAATGAATTCTCTACTAGTGGGGCACCCAGATAAATGATCGAGAGAGAGGCTCGAGATAAACCTAAGAGACGGGCAAGATGGGCTTAAATGCTAGGATGTGTATTGAAGAAGAAATCTTGCGACTTGTTGGGCTAAATTTCAGTACCAGAGGCTAGCATGAAGTCATTCAGAATGTGCTTGAAAGCCAAGGCTTCTTGAACCGAGGGATTGTCCATTAACATAGTGCCATTCAAAAATTGTGGGTGATTTATGGGTGCCGACCAAGTTTTGAGACGAATGCCCCACATCTCACCATTAAGCATAGAATGTCTAAGATAACACCCGCGACCTTCAATAGCCATGACAAAAAGAAAATGGGAGGGTGGATCTCCTTGGCAAATACCTCGAGAGGCACTAAAGGAGGAAGAAGGGGAACCATTACTAAGGATAGAGAAGAAAGGGGAGGAAAATAAGGAAGCCATCCATTTAGCCTAATCATTAGAGAGACCAAAGGCTTTCGAAATTTGGAAAAGATAATCCCAACACAATTTATCAAATGCTTTTGACAAATCTTATTTGATTACCATACTTGATTTTGTGAACTTTTTCATAGTGTGTATAAGCTCATGCGCTACTATGATCTTGTCCACATTTGCTGACCCTCAACATATCTTGACCGCTCCTTGGAGATGAGCAAAGGAAACAAGGGTTTGAGTCTATTGATCGTGATCTTCGAAAGGATTTTGTACACCATGTTACAGAGTGTGATAGGTCTAAATTTACTTGGATCTGTTGCTTGTGTCGATTTAGGTGCAAAAGTGAGGAAAGTGGTGTTTAGAGCAGGGATGATAGAGCGTTTTCTTTGCAATTCCTCTATTAAAGCTATTATCTCCTCTCCCAAGAATGCCCTACCTACTTAGCAAAAATTTGAGGTGAAAGCATCTAGTCTAGGAGCCTTATTTTTGGGGAGGCTCATTATTGCTTCCTTAACTTCCTACAAAGCAATTTCCTTCATCAATATAGTGTTTTGGTCTTCAGTGACCAATCTTAGAATGTGGGCGATTATTTTCTCCATGGCTTGTAATATGTTAGAGTTAGACTTTTTAAGGAGATCACTATAAAATGAAGTAAGTTCTTTTTCAATATCCCTATAATCAAAAGCCATTGCCCATTGGTAAGTAAAAATATATAGTTATGATGCTTGTGTTTCAACGTTAACTTGTAGAAAAACTAAATGTTCTTCTCCCCTTCCCACACTCATGAGATCTTAAATTTTTACATCCATAAAGTCTACTCCTTCCATCTTTCATTAATATCATAATTTAAAATTAATATTAAAACTATAATTTAATATTAATACTAGCACAATTAATAAAATAATTTAATACTATTACATATAGTAGGTACCATAAACATTAAAAAATACTAATATTATTTTACCCTCATATAAATATTTATCAGGTATGAATTTTGTCTCAACATAATACCCTCATGTTATATTATTTTCTAAAATAAAATGAAAACCTAACCTAACTAGAGTATTATTTAACTTTTTTAAATTCAAATGATTTGTCTAGATTAATTGAAAATACAGCCTTTAAACTCCAAAAAAATAATTCTTTTTTTTCAAGTACGATATATGAATGGAGTTGTCTATAATGAGACTTTTTGGAAATTCCGGTGACAAGAAATGAGGTTAAATCTTGATTTTTAAGCAGTTAAAATGGTTTTTTAACTGCATATTTGGATTCAGTGCCCTGAAAAACCCCTGAGAAGCATTGATTGTGCAGAAACTAGCTATCAAACTTGGGATTCCAATAAATTGCTGCCGGATTTTGACCAGAAAAATCCGCGGAAAAAACTTTCAAAAAGTCCCGTTATAGACTACTGCTATATGAATGGCGAAAATGGGATATGAAGGGCAATTAAAGGTGGAAAAAGCATGGCCAGGGATAACTTGTCAGACGAGAGTCCACGGCTTTTAACGTGGTGACTATGAGTCCTGAATGTTTTGAGTGGTGTCCCATCAATGTTTTCCCATGAGCTGTCCGTTCAAATTTTTCCTTTGTCTTGGCCGGCTGGCCACGTGATTCCGATCCCCAACAATGTATGGTTGTGCATGTCAGTGTATATCTTTTTGACCCGAGATAGAGTTGGCGCTGTCAATGGTCGTCCACTATGAAAGCGCGGATTCAGACCTAAAACGCGACTTCACACATAAGCAAAAACCAGGGGTAAAGGGTTTCATGTGTATTGCTGTATTTCTGCCTAAAGCGTGTTTCCTGTTGCAATTCTTCACAGCTTCTCTCGGCACTGATAAACTCCTAATTCATCGGCTCCCTTGCAGTCTCAGACTGAGTCGTACTCATCGCCATCCTTCACATCTCTCCTATCTCTGTGTCTATTTTCCAAATTGGAAATGGCCGCATCCTCCTCCACCGCTGCCTCTACTTCCACCTCCCTTAACCCTAGCAACACGAGCAATTCCGCCTTTGATGTTTTTATAAATCATAGAGGCCCCGATGTAAAAAATAACTTCGCCAGTCATCTCTACTATCGGCTTACTTCGTATGGATTGAAGGTCTTTCTGGATCGACCCGAATTGCGGCAGGGAGAGTATTTTGAGTATCAAATAGAAGGGGTTATTCGAACAGCCTCTGTGCACGTTGCCATTTTTTCTGAGGGATACGCTGACTCAACCTGGTGTCTAAATGAGCTCCTGAAAATGCTGGAGTCAGGGGCTAAAATAATTCCAGTGTTTTACCGAGTGAAACCCACTGATCTTAGATGGACCCAGGGCAAAGATACTGTGTATGCTCAAGCCCTGCGGAAACTTGGAGAGAAAACGAATTATGAGGCTCAAACTGAGAGCAATGTTCTTTCTATTGAATATTGGATAAATGTTCTGAGCTGGATATGTGATCCTCAATCTCATCAAAAGAAGCTGAGACACAATGCAGCCACTATTGAAGAGTGGCGAAATGCTCTTTCTGAAGTTTCCAACATAAGCGGTTTCCAGCTGGAGGCGTGTAACGGGTAAGCGTTTAAACATTCTTCCCGGCGTTTCTGTTACTTTATATTGATAGATATGCACATACTATGTTTCTCACTGGTTATATTGTTTTCTCCAGTGACGAGGGCCTCTTGCTACATAAGGTTGTTGAAAGTGTGTTGAGAAATGTGAGTAAACCATTGGATGTAGCCAAATATCCAACAGGTTTAGAAGAAAAAGTCAGCGATTTTGAAAATCAAGTGTTATTGCAGCGTCCACAGAGTGGAAGAAAAGTTCAGGTCGTAGGGATTGTTGGGTTAGGTGGTGTAGGAAAAACAACCCTTGCAAAAGAAATCTTCAATAGGAAAAGGAAGAGTTCACAATCCTTCAATAAGGAGAGTTCAGGTTATGCGGCATCTTGCTTTTTAGATGATGTAAGAGAAAATGTAGTTAAAGGCTCTTTAATAATATTGCAGAGAAAACTTCTTAGGAGCTTGACTGGGTCAGATCTGTTGATAGAAAATAAGGCTGAAGCTATAGAAAGGCTTAAAAAGCATCTTTCCTCTCACAAGATTTTATTAGTTTTAGATGATGTAGATAGCGTAGATCAGATTGATGAACTTGTGCCAGATCGAACTTGTATCCACTCAGATAGCTTAATATTGATTACATCTAGAGATAAGGATGTTCTCACGAGATCAGGGGTCGAAAACTCATTAATTTACAAGTTAGGCGGGCTAAGTACAGAACGCTCACTCAAGCTCTTTTGCCAGCATGCTTTCGGTCAGCCCGATCCACTCCCAGGATTTGAAAACTTGGCCCAGGACTACGTAAATGCCTGTGATGGATTGCCTCTATCCCTGAAAGTGTTCGGTGGACTTCTCCATGGAAATAATGACCTGTCTTATTGGTCTGCGCAATTGGTTCAACTTAAGAAGAGACTTCCTGAAGACATTAAAAAAAGGCTTCAAATTAGTTATGAAGCCTTGAATGAAGATGAAAAACAAGTATTCTTAGATATTGCTTGTTTTTTCATTGGACAAACAATGGAAATGGCCATTAGCATATGGAACGTCTCAGAATGGGGAGGCTGGTTAGCATTACAAAATCTACAAAACAAGTGTCTGGTCGAAGTAGACTCCAATCTGATACGTATGCATGATCACCTACGGGATCTTGCAATAAGTGAAGCCAGTGTTAAGCAACCATTTAGGTTTTGGCATTTTGAGGACTTGGTGAAGCAATCAACTGTAAGTAGTCAATCCCTCAAATCCTCTTATATTTTATTCAATAAAGATCGGGGTTCATTATCTTACAAGAATGAATGACCCTGTAATCACTATCATTTTTTTTATGATGCGCAGGGAATAATAAACGTGCGGGGAATTAGAATGGTTCTTAGCGAATACCATGGTGATGATGATGATTTTGATTCTATTCAAATGAAGATGTTACAGCTTGTTGATACTGAAGGTTCCCTCTTGGAACGCATTCTGAAGAGCGCCAAGTACCCAAATCTCATATGGCTCCGCTGGAACAAGTGTCCAGACTCATCTCTCCCTCCTCTCATTCCAATGAAGAAGTTAATGTTTCTTGAGGTGTCCGGGGAGAAATTAGAAACATTGTGGCAACCAGAATCACAGGTAAATTGAAATTTGCTGTATAAACATTTCTGTTTAGTGGTTATTATCAAAATAGATAATTTGAAATGTTTAGTAGATGAGAATCGTGATCCACATATAAATAATTTTTTTGCAGCTCCCTTTATGTTTGGAGGAGTTGGACGTACATGGATGTGTGCAGTTGAAGAACATATGGGGGTTGGACCAGCTGACAAAACTTCAACGGTTAAGTGTTTCTGGGTGCGCTCAGTTAGATGAACTGCCAAGCATGGAATTGTTGACATTTTTGGAGGGCTTGTGGGCAGAGGGATGTACGCAGCTGAAGAGGATACGGGGTTTGGAGCAGGCCACAAAACTTCAGAACTTAGATGTTAGTGGGTGCGCTCAGTTAGATGAACTGCCAAGCATGGAATTGTTGACATCTTTGCAGGGCTTGTGGGCAGAGGGATGTACGCAGCTGAAGAGGATACGGGGTTTGGAGCAGGCCACAAAACTTCAGATATTAGATGTTCGTAGGTGCGCTCAGTTAGATGAACTGCCAAGCATGGAATTGTTGACATCTTTGAAGGAGTTGTGGGCAGAGGGATGTACGCAGCTGAAGAGGATACGGGGTTTGGAGCAGGCCACAAAACTTCAGTGGTTAATGGTTAAAGGGTGCGCTCAGTTAGATGAACTGCCAAGCATGGAATTGTTGACATCTTTGGAGCAGTTGTCGGCAGAGGGATGTACGCAGCTGAAGAGGATACGGGGTTTGGAGCAGGCCACAAAACTTCAGAGGTTAATTGTTAAAGGGTGCGCTCAGTTAGATGAACTGCCAAGCATGGAATTGTTGACATCTTTGGAGGGCTTGTTGGCAGAGGGATGTACGCAGCTGAAGAGGATACGGGGTTTGGAGCAGGCCACAAAACTTCAGAAGTTAGATGTTAGTGGGTGCGCGCAGTTAGATGAACTGCCAAGCATGGAATTGTTGACATCTTTGGAGGGCTTGTGGGCAAAGGGATGTACGCAGCTGAAGAGGATACCGGGTTTGGAGCAGGCCACAAAACTTCAGAAGTTAGATGTTAGTGGGTGCGCTCAGTTAGATGAACTGCCAAGCATGGAATTGTTGACATCTTTGGAGCAGTTGTCGGCAGAGGGATGTACGCAGCTGAAGAGGATACGGGGTTTGGAGCAGGCCACAAAACTTCAGTGGTTAATTGTTAAAGGGTGCGCTCAGTTAGATGAACTGCCAAGCATGGAATTGTTGACATCTTTGAAGTTCTTGTCGGCAGAGGGATGTACGCAGCTGAAGAGGATACGGGGTTTGGAGCAGGCCACAAAACTTCAGTGGTTAATGGTTAAAGGGTGCGCTCAGTTAGATGAACTGCCAAGCATGGAATTGTTGACATCTTTGGAGCAGTTGTCGGCAGAGGGATGTACGCAGCTGAAGAGGATACGGGGTTTGGAGCAGGCCACAAAACTTCAGATGTTAATTGTTAAAGGGTGCGCTCAGTTAGATGAACTGCCAAGCATGGAATTGTTGACATCTTTGGAGGAGTTGTCGGCAGAAGGATGTACGCAGCTGAAGAGGATACGGGGTTTGGAGCAGGCCACAAAACTTCAGAAGTTAGATGTTAGTGGGTGCGCTCAGTTAGATGAACTGCCAAGCATGGAATTGTTGACATCTTTGGAGGAGTTGTGGGCAGAGGGATGTACGCAGCTGAAGAGGATACGGGGTTTGGAGCAGGCCACAAAACTTCAGTGGTTAATTGTTAAAGGGTGCGCTCAGTTAGATGAACTGCCAAGCATGGAATTGTTGACATCTTTGAAGTTCTTGTCGGCAGAGGGATGTACGCAGCTGAAGAGGATACGGGGTTTGGAGCAGGCCACAAAACTTCAGTGGTTAATTGTTAAAGGGTGCGCTCAGTTAGATGAACTGCCAAGCATGGAATTGTTGACATCTTTGAAGTTCTTGTCGGCAGAGGGATGTACGCAGCTGAAGAGGATACGGGGTTTGGAGCAGGCCACAAAACTTCAGTGGTTAATGGTTAAAGGGTGCGCTCAGTTAGATGAACTGCCAAGCATGGAATTGTTGACATCTTTGGAGCAGTTGTCGGCAGAGGGATGTACGCAGCTGAAGAGGATACGGGGTTTGGAGCAGGCCACAAAACTTCAGATGTTAATTGTTAAAGGGTGCGCTCAGTTAGATGAACTGCCAAGCATGGAATTGTTGACATCTTTGGAGGAGTTGTGGGCAGAAGGATGTACGCAGCTGAAGAGGATACGGGGTTTGGAGCAGGCCACAAAACTTCAGAAGTTAGATGTTAGTGGGTGCGCTCAGTTAGATGAACTGCCAAGCATGGAATTGTTGACATCTTTGGAGGAGTTGTGGGCAGAGGGATGTACGCAGCTGAAGAGGATACGGGGTTTGGAGCAGGCCACAAAACTTCAGAAGTTAGATGTTAGTGGGTGCGCTCAGTTAGATGAACTGCCAAGCATGGAATTGTTGACATCTTTGGAGGGCTTGTGGGCAGAGGGATGTACGCAGCTGAAGAGGATACGGGGTTTGGAGCAGGCCACAAAACTTCAGTGGTTAATGGTTAAAGGGTGCGCTCAGTTAGATGAACTGCCAAGCATGGAATTGTTGACATCTTTGGAGCAGTTGTCGGCAGAGGGATGTACACAGCTGAAGAGGATACGGGGTTTGGAGCAGGCCACAAAACTTCAGATATTAGATGTTCGTAGGTGCGCGCAGTTAGATGAACTGCCAAGCATGGAATTGTTGACATCTTTGGAGGGCTTGTGGGCAAAGGGATGTACGCAGCTGAAGAGGATACCGGGTTTGGAGCAGGCCACAAAACTTCAGAAGTTAGATGTTAGTGGGTGCGCTCAATTAGATGAACTGCCAAGCATGGAATTGTTGACATCTTTGGAGCAGTTGTCGGCAGAGGGATGTACGCAGCTGAAGAGGATACGGGGTTTGGAGCAGGCCACAAAACTTCAGAGGTTAATTGTTAAAGGGTGCGCTCAGTTAGATGAACTGCCAAGCATGGAATTGTTGACATCTTTGGAGCAGTTGTCGGCAGAGGGATGTACGCAGCTGAAGAGGATACGGGGTTTGGAGCAGGCCACAAAACTTCAGATATTAGATGTTCGTAGGTGCGCGCAGTTAGATGAACTGCCAAGCATGGAATTGTTGACATCTTTGGAGGGCTTGTGGGCAAAGGGATGTACGCAGCTGAAGAGGATACCGGGTTTGGAGCAGGCCACAAAACTTCAGAAGTTAGATCTTAGTGGGTGCGCTCAATTAGATGAACTGCCAAGCATGGAATTGTTGACATCTTTGGAGCAGTTGTCGGCAGAGGGATGTACGCAGCTGAAGAGGATACGGGGTTTGGAGCAGGCCACAAAACTTCAGAGGTTAATTGTTAAAGGGTGCGCTCAGTTAGATGAACTGCCAAGCATGGAATTGTTGACATCTTTGGAGCAGTTGTCGGCAGAGGGATGTACGCAGCTGAAGAGGATACGGGGTTTGGAGCAGTGTACACAGCTTCGATGGCTACATCTCTCGGGGTGCTGTGAGTTAGAGGAGGTGGAATGTGTTGAACATTGTACGTGGTTGTGGGAGCTGGATGTCCGTGGGTGCCCCAAATTACAATGTCCAGTCTGGGAGTAGGGGGACGCTGGCCATTTAAAATCAAAACAAAAGAGGCGGTCATTCATAATTGGGGATGTTCACAGTTGGTATAGTACATGGTCATTTTTATTTACAACATGATTTAAGTACACACATTTTATAAGTCAAATCTGAAAAATGTATGGGGTAGCAGCCTGTTTAATCATCGTTGTTGAATGTTCTTTTTGTAAGTAATACGCTCCTTCGGTTTATTTATTGATTAACTTCAAAACAAAAAATGTTGTTGAGATTGTGCACCTACCTTCATTACATTTAAATTCATGGTGTCGATTACTACCTCTGAAGATACCTTTCAGTTTGAGGTCCAAGTTTATGACGATTCTAAAAGTTTTCATTAAAAATATATAAACTTTATTTTCAGACTTGAAATAAAGTTTAAATTTTAATATTTAAAATAAAGTTTAAATTTTAATATTTTATTTTATTTTTAATAATGGATGAAAGCATGTAACGTATATAGTGATCGAAAATAAATGCTGCACACAGCAAATGAATTTGAATTGGTTAGACGTGGAAAGTAACGTAGAAATCAAATATATATTGAGATATATATTGAAAATCTTATAATTTATAAGATTGTTTTATTATTTATAATCATTATTTAAGTTGATATGTTTTTGTTTCTTAATTTTTAGTAAAATAGAAGTAATTAAAGATTATTAGAATAATTAAAATTTTAATGGAAATAGTAAAGATGGTTAATCAAATTTTATGTGAATATATATTATTTGATGGTTATAAGATTGATGAATTAAAGAAAAATTTATTTATTTTGTCTTTGACTTTTTACTGTATTAATGGATAATACTTAGTTGGGATATGGTTTAAAAATACTCTTTAAGTAAACTAGGTATCAAAATCTAGAAACTCTAATATTTGCGCATAAATATAAATGAACTTACTAAGGAAAATTAATATTATATTGAAGTATATATTTTTGTATTCTTAGAATTGTGAAACATATTGCTTTAGATAACAATTTTTTGAAAATGAATTTTTTTTCACCTTGGCATAACTTTTGCCTCATGATTATGGAATGTTACTATTAATTGCCACTGGAACACCTCTTATATGTATTTTGGTATATAGGACTAAAGTAATCAAATTTCTTTGTTATGCGTTCAATTCATTACTTATTATTAGGGAACATGCTTCATTCATCATTGTAAATGTACAAGTTTTTTCTTTCTTTTCTATCTTTTAATGTGCTTTTACTCATATTTGTGTTTTGGTTTGAATCAATTTTTTTTTTCAATTAAATTGTTTTATAAACCATTTATGAAAGATTTTATATTGAATTTCATACACATATATCTACTTCTCTAGGTTTTAACATAATTTTTTCATTGTCTATCAACCAAATATATTTACATTTTGGATGAGTAAAAAAATAGCCAAAATGTTATTTTTGAAAGTGAGCATCATCTATATGGGAGAGAAAGGAGCATGTGTGGAAACTGTCCCTATTGTGCAAGTTATGTTTTCCTAAAACAAAGTTGTTGAACCTTGACTAAAAAAAAGTATCATCAACTCACCAACAAAGAACCATCAAATATAGCAAGCATTTGGTTTTCAATTCTATTTACATTATTCACATAACAACGGACACATGCACTTATAGTTGTTTTCTAACATATTAGAAGTTGTCTAAAAGGTAAATGCTAATTTGAATGAGAAGATTATTCACAGATAAACCCACACATGCACTTGATAGTTGTTTTCCAACATATTGGAAGTTGTCTAAAATGTAAATGTTGATTTGAATGAGAAGATTATTCACAGAGGAACCTACACATGCACTTTATAATTGGTTTCCAACATATTAGAAGTTGTCTAAAAGGTAAACGCTGATTTGAATGAGAAGATGTGTGAAAACGTGTGCCAAAGGTTGTTCTAGGCAAGGTGATATTATTGGTAGTGGTTACACAGATGTTGGAGGGGTTGTTGCCCAAAGTGTTTGAAGGAATGCATATTCAACATTGCATTTTTAATTGTTCAATAATAGGAAAAGAACAAATTGTAGGAGCTTCAAGAAGATGAGTTTGTCTACATACATGTGGCAAACAAATGAAGGAGATCATAAAGGTCATGGAAAAGAAATCATTTATTACTTAACGAACACATTAACTCAACAAAAATGACAAAATGAAGGCACATGATATATAGAATGGTAATGAAAATCTATACACTAAAACAAACAGATAAAACATGGATAATAAGTAATTATAAACACTGGAATAATAACTTAGTGTATTTTTGTGTAAAATATACGTATTGGTCCAAAAGAAAATTTATATGAATATGAAGTAGTGGTGTGATAAAATTTATATGAATGTAAGAAGTGTTGTGATATCACAATGTTTTGTAGCTTTAGTTTGTTTGAATGGGTGAGCATTAGATGTGTAACTTAGTGTATTTTTGTGTAAAATATATGTATTGGTCCAAAAGAAAATTTATATGAATCTGAAGTAATGGTGTGATAAAATTTATATGAATGTAAGAAGTGTTGTGATACCACAATGTTTTGTAGCTTTAGTTTGTTGAATGAGTGAGCGTTAGATGGATGAGTGTTAGATGGGTGAGCATTATATGGTTGAGGATTAGATGTGTAAGAGTTAGATGTGAGATATTTTTTAAATCCAATTTTTTTATATTGTAATATTGTTTTTTATTAATAAATTTATGAACAATTTTTTAGATGAATATAAAATATCATATCACATTATATAACATATAAATAGTACCTATAAATTAACATTCATCTTACCATAACCATTTTTAAATTTAATTAATAAGCCCATACAAATTTAATATTTACAATATAAAAAGATTTTTAATTATGAATATTTACCATGGATATTATTAACTTCTAAATAGGTTTTTTTACAATACCATGGGACAATACCCAGAAGAGAAAGATAGAGACAAGGAGGGAGAGGAGGGAAGAAAATCATAATACCATGGGCTAATACCATGGTTTATCTGGGCTAAGATTTAGATTATGGATCTAGTATTTTAATTGTTCTGTTACAATACCATGGGTCAACATAGCTTATCAATACCACATGCCCAAAAACCATAACTTATATCAAAATCAAAATATTTTACAAATACTTTATTTTAATTTAACTTTTTAATATTTTTTAATTCAATCTAGAAGCAAAAAGGGTTTATAATTAAACTCTTGAGGTTATAATCTAGAACCCTCCATCCTCAACTTGACTACTGAAAAATATTCCATATAGAAGAACTGAGGCTTTTAAGTAAACGTAAAAGATGAGAAATAATGTTTATATATAACGATATGTGAAATTTACATAAATACAAACTCCTCACATGAGTAACTCGCATCGATTGCAGTCCTAAGCAAATGAATCCAAGCGAGCAGAGAGTGACTGAAAACACAATAAGGAGAAGATTAGTGCATTGACTTTCTGTTTAAGTTTTTTTTATTATTTGTTTTTTCTTATGACATGAATTATATGGTTAGATATTTTTAGATAACCAATTATATATATATATATATATATATATATATTATATAATATATATATAAACATAATATATAATTATAATATAATAGATATTATACTACATATATTTATATAAATATATATTATACGACTCATCTCTCATCAACTACACCACACTACTGGGATCATATTATAGCAGAGATGAGATGGGAGGGGGAATAGAGTGGGGGAAAGAGACATATGAGTGGGAGAGACAAGGAGAGAGGGGGGAGAGAGGAGGAGAGAGAGAGGGAGGGAAGAACAAAGACATTGAGGATAGAGGTGGAGAGATAAAGGGAGTGACAAGGGAGAGATGAAGATGGAATTAGGGAAAGAGGAGACGAGGGAAAAGAGAGAAAATGAGAGGGTATAGATAGGCAAAGAAGGGGAAGAGAGAGACGAGGATACATAGATATGGAGGGGGAGAGAGCGGGAGAGTGAAAAGGAGAGAGGGAAGGAGATAGTGACAGAGTTGGAGGGTGGAGAGAGAGGGAGAGAGTGATGGGGGGAAGAGAGAGAGGGAGGTGGGAGAGAAAGGGAGAGAGAGGAAGGAGGAGAGAGAGGGAGAGTGTGATGGGGGGAGAGAGAGAGGGAGGTGGGAGAGAAAGGGAGAGACAGGAAGGAGGAGAGAGAGGGGGGAAGAGATATGGAGTTGGAAGCAGAAGAAAGACATAGAGAGAGAAAGGTGGAGAGGGAGAGGGAGTGACCAGGGAGAGATGTGTTGTGTGTGGAGCATGATTGTTCAGAGGTCTTTGTTTCAGCTGGATGTATACCCCAGGAAGTTTTGTACACCCCTCCACGTGGGGGGGC
>APFE030973198.1:0-24541 GCA_000404065.3 Pinus taeda
CAAAAAAAATTAATAAACACTTATTACTAATATATAAAATACCAGGTCTAAATAACTGCACTGACAATGTGATTAACTAAAAAACTTATATCTATATTATGGATCACAAAAATCTTAAATCTAACCTATCACTCATATAAAATACCAAAAAAAATTAATAAACACTTATTACTAATATATAAAATACCAGGTCTAAATAACTGCATTTCGGAGTTGTCTATAATGCGACTTTTTGGAGATTCCGGTGACGGAATCGGGCGAAGAAATTGAGGTAAAATCTTGATTTGTTGCAGTTAAAATGGTTTTTTAACTGCATATTTGGATTCAACACCCTGAAAAACCCCTGGGACACTTTGATTGTGCAGAAACTAGCTATCAAACTTGCGATTCGAATAAATTGCTTTCAGATTTTGACCGGAAAAACCCACCAGAAAGGCTTCTAAAAAGTCTCATTATAGACAACTGCATTTCGAGATTCTATCTTTACCATCTCATTTCGAGATATGAAATTTTAAAAGATGAATAATGGTGGCCTTCTCCTATGACATTAAGGCTAAGCTTTTGCAGGAAAGGCATGACAAAACAAATTTGATAGTTTTCCCACATCTCTCACAAATGAGGCACAAATTTGTGTGTGAACCCAAATTACGAGGCATAAAATAAAACCCTTCAAAAATTCAATTCTCGGCTCTTGACTGAGCGAACAGGCCTAGGACGTGAAGGGCGAGCAAGTGTGGGACATAGCTTAGACATGGGATTACGAAGATATGTTGCCGAAAATATCGGGGATATTTGCTTGAGGTCTTTCAAAGGAGGCGGCGGCGGTAGTCTCTTTTATTGGCTTTTATATGTTTCTTTACTCGCGCTCTCAACGCATCCCTGCTGGTAGTCTTTTAATTGCTTACCATTTCAGGTCACTGCGGACAACGCCCCGTCAATATCAATTCAATCGAAGGAATACGGTGCAGAATAGCTGTTTGTTGGCGTACTTATATAAGTTGAAGTGGTTTTGATTCTTACATGTGCGTTTAATATCGGACAGTGAGTATTAAAATGGATTATGCAATTCACAATTCATAAACCCTTTATCAATTTCAAAATAAGAGCATTTATTAATTTAGTTATTTCATTTTTAAAAATAATTATAAATGAATTAAAATTTAAATATACAATAAATAATATAATAAATTCAAATATATTAAATTTAAATATAAATAAATATATAATGAATAATAGGAAGAGAATTTTTTAAATTAAAAATAAGAAACTGTATATTTTCACGTTTACTTAATATATATTAGATTAATGAGAAGTGATATAGGTTCACATTTACTTAATATATATTAATGAGAAGTGATAATTATCTATCAAGATTATGAAAAGTGGAATTTTCTAGTTTATGTTTCTATATCAAATATACTAGCATTTTTTTTTGTTTGGTAGGTAATCATTTAGGGAGATTTGAATTAATGGCCTATCGCAAGGAGTGCTTTAAGAGTACACTCATTCACTATCAATGCAAAACCCCAATAGATAATCTATTAACATTGTCAAGTGAGTAACATATTAACATTCTAAAGTGACAGGTTTCGCTACTTTTCCTTGGGCACAGATTCCACTCCACTCCCTAGCCTAGTCGTTTCAATTATCACGCGTTTCAAATTTTGTTGCATAGCAACATTCCATCCCTATAATTATAATTATAGTCTATCTTCGTCCATCAATTTCTTTTCAAATTCATTGCATATGCTCTATATCAAGTTCACTCCATATCATATGGTTGTGTTACTCTTGTTAAGAGTAGAAACATTGTGGAATGCTCAATGATCGCAAAGTTGTTCAAATCATTTTTTTATGATGGCCATATTATTTTGGTCAAATTATGCTTGCAACAATGTTCATGCTCTGGATTGAAGGAAAGGTAGATGACTCATTTTAATAATAAAACATTTTTTTTATAAGTATTAGAATGTTGGTTTAGGCAGACGATTGGTTTTAATCCACGAATTAGAATCTAACATTAGCATCTGTACTTTGTATAAGAGCTGGCTTTTCCATGCAAGTACACTTGGGTGATGAATAACAGCGATTGTATAAGCGTTTTCGTTTTTTCCAGCTTAAGAATATTTTTATGAATTTATTAATTAAAAAATAATGGACATTAAACTATTCAAAACATTATTGGAAATGATGCATCCCATGTTTGTGTTTTGGGACAAAAATATGCCTTTTTCGGTTTCTTCATACAGAATGAATCTTCGTTCACTGGATTTTCATTTACAGTGTACTATGATTGTTGTAACCCATTCATCAGGATCTTACGTGCAGCCTCTTCCTCGATCAACATTATCAGTTCATCTGGACACAAAGTCATGACCTGATCCTCAACCGATATGATTTGATCAATGCGAAAAACGTAATTTATACTTACTAACAAAACATTTATAATTTTCCCTAATAATATGAGAATCCCCTGGATGACAAGCGATGACACTGTAAGTTCCACATCCAAGCGATGACACTGTAAGCTCAATTGTTGAGTATGGAACCTCCAGGGAAATACACATCTTCTGCAAAAGGGGAAAATATTAATTACCGTTATCTTCTCCACAAATCTGCAAACGTCCACCATGTTGTAATTGGACCGCTTGGAGCTGGTACTATCTATTATTATCGCTCTGGAGGAAATGGCCCAGAGTATTCTTACAAAACACCACAAGCCCAACTTCTTATAGCGTTTGCAGTTGTGTGCGAATTTTACAAAAATCCAACATGTACTATATCCATTTTAATATGATAAGATTTGTATCTGTTATTTTTTTTAACCTGTCTCTCGTTACAGAGGCCGTCAAAAGGAGTGCACCCCATTTGCATCACACCCATTCATGTTCCTTTCATATCAAAATATTTCAATACAGATAAAAGAAACCTAGCAATAAACGTCCATTCGCGTTCCTTTCATTTTTAATTATACTAATAAGGATGCAAGAAACCGGGCGATACGATTCTTTCGCCCAAGAACAGGAAAGAGTTCGTAATCTTTTGCGGGGTGGAACTCACAACATGTGAGAGCTGAGGCCTTGGTAAGGCCTATTTACTGTTTCAATTTCGCAATATCTTTAGAATCTGCAATTTACTTAAGCATGCAATGGAATTAAGAATTTTAATTGATTACCACGTTCACAAAAAAGTCACTTATTTAAATTTACTTTGTTCCTGTATTATTATAGATCTATGAACTCAGTTCATTCAAATGTTTATCTCATAGCTACCAGATATTGCCAAGCCTCTGGGGAATGAAGATCGGCCTCTAGGGAATGAAGAGCATGACAATCCATCAATAAACGATAACTTCCATTCATTTTTCACTTTTCGTTCCTTCTTTTTTTTTTACCACCAAAGAGAAGGTATTGACGGTTGGGAACGTGAAGGCAGATGGTCAACATCCATGCCTTTCATAATAGGCAAAATCTATAACTAGATTTAATCTCAAATCACCTTTTACGAATACTTGGGGATGCAAGCGAACATGATGGTATACCTAATTACGAAATACGTCATGAAGAAAGTGGCAACTACAAGCATGTTGGACGTCTGGTCTGGAACGATGGGACTTGCAACCCTTCCCAATACCTTTCTGGCGGACTCCTACGTCGGCCCATTTGGAATGACTCTCGTCGTCTTCGTGCAGCGGCACGCACAATAAGTTGAACAAATTCCAGCAAGAGGCTCTGAGCCTCTGTGCAGCAGTGGCCTATCAATGTACCAAATTATAACAGACAATACCAGTGGCCTGTCAATGTACAAAATTATAACTGACAATACCGGTCAAATTATAACTGATAATACTTGTCTTTAATCGAATGATAGATGCTGTTTTAATTGTCTAACACTAAAATCAACGTCCCACAACTTCACAGTGGCATGGGTGGGACTTCTTCTCAAAAAAAGCACAAGAACAATGCGCTTAGCAGTGGAAGGCCCGACAACAAAAAAGTTAGTGGAGGAAGTGCAATAGGTTGCGATACAGAGCTCTGCTTATATCACAGCATTACAGGTTGACTTAAGTGATATCCGAAGCAAGATCGAGGCCCCATGTGAGTGACTTGAGGGCGAGCAACCATATTTGTGTTGGGACCTGTTGGGATAGGGTCCGTAGAGGTAGTTTTGGGGTTAGTTTAAACCAATTTTTGTAAAAGTTTTGTAAAGAATGTAAAGTCTTCGATTAATTTGGATGAGGTGCGTGCAACTAAGTAGGAGTCAAAGGGGCTTTAGCCCCTTGTTTGGGTAAGTGATAGGTCGGTTTTGAGACTCACCTATAGGACGCGGTCCATGGTATTGTAAGAAAGAATGCTATATATAGTTGAGTCATAGTGAGTCTAGAAGGAAAGTAAGTTAAGATCGAAATTGTTTTAGGAAAGTGCTAAGGCATGAGAGCTTTGTTTCATGTACTTAAGCGAAAGGTGAAGTGTAACGCCCTGCGGTTGACAGGCGACCGCGTGCGCCCTCCACCACCGTGCGAAAACGACTAAGGCATAAAACTAAGCATGGGGCGACCAAGGACGAAATGCATATGACATAGGTGATGTTGGCGTTTCATGTTTTATAGGGCAAGTTGGGGAACTCGTCACATCATGAGCCGACCGAGAGCGATGGCAAAAAAAGGATGGATTGAGGGGCGGTCCCATGCCATGGGCGGGCCAACCTCCAAAGACGTTGAACGATTGCTTAGACGTGGTAGTTGGATACATAGGTGGAAGGGTCAGCCGAGGGCGCGACCTCCACGCACACAAGCATATAAACTACGTGATGAAGGTTGGCATTTCATCACCAAGTGCTTAGTCATCAATCGAACAAGGAGTGCGAAGTAATGAGTAGGAGCTGTGGCAAAGGCACAGGTCTATGCGCCCTCTTGCCGATCAGGCCTACATGAAGTTCTTGCACGGTGTGGTGAACGGTTAAGGCACAGGTGGAGGGCGTTCTAAGGCGTCCGCCCGCCGAAGTGTTAAAACGAGTTTTGGGTTGTAAGTTGGGTGGTGGGTCATGCACGGGCATGCCCGCCCAGCTTGGCAAAGAAGAATTATTGTATATTTGGTGGAGTTGTGGTGAGACCACTGTGCGGTCCTACATGGGTGGGCGCCCAACCATGTTGTAACGCCAATTGAGTTATACTCCCGGTCATCGTAAAAAAGATCTCTCATATAATAAAATATTATTTTATATGTGATGTTGTTCCTCTGCTGTTCTATAATGATGTTATTATATTAATGGATTTCGCATATTGATATGTTATTTATGTTTAATGATGAATGTTGAGGCGTCGTTCATAAGGGAAGATAACAATGGTGAATGTTAATTACTTAGGTGGTGCCGCACTCGACCAATTTAACGAAAAAAGAATTGGGGGTGTGACAGGTGGTATTAGAGCAGGTTCACAGGGAGTGAAGCCGTTGCTTGATGAACACAGAGAATAGACATGTATGCAGAAAAAATTTATGGAGAAATCATGGATGATTTCGTGGACTTGATGGTTCATGGAAAGACCATTCAAGCTTTGGTGGACACGGGGGCCACTCATAACTTTATGATGACATGCTTGGAAAAATAGGTCAGACTGATGATCTTCCCCTCGAATGTGGAAGTCAAGGCAATAAAATCTAGAGCTAAAGTGGTGGGTTTGGCACACGAAATGCCTATGCAGATAAAAGACTAGAAGGGTCAGTTGGATTTCATAGTGATGGAGATGGATGAATTTGATATGATACTCAGACATGATTTCTTGAAGGGAAACAGGGCTATTGTTGTCCTCTTCTGTGATGAGGTGGTGCTGGATGGACAGTCACAAACTTGGACTTTGCCCACTCATAGGCAAAGGATGGAAGTCAAGGTGTAGCATGTTTCTGCACTAAGTTTGGAGAAGGCTATGAAGGAGTCAGATATGGAGACATATGCTGTGATGTTCAAGGGGGTCGAAGGTGATGGAGTGGGGATGCCTATTCCAGTCGATATTTCCAAGGTGCTGACTAAATATGCAGATTTGATGCTTGATGAGCTGCCGAAGAAACTTCCACCAAGGCGTGCAGTGGACCATAGCATTAAGCTTGAGCCAGGATAGCAATCCCCGGCTAAAGCACCTTATCAAATGTGAAGACCTGAGTGGAGGAATTGAAACGACAACTAAAGGAGTTAGCTGATGCAGGGTTCATCAGACCTTCAAGGTTCCCTTAAGGAGCTCCGGTATTGTTCCAGCGGAAGAAGGATTCAAATGAGCTACGTATGTGTTGTGATTACCATGCATTGAACAAGCAGACGGTAAGGAACATGTATCCTTTGCCATTGGCTGCTGATTGCTTTGATAAGCTTGCGAAAGCCCGAGTGTTTTCCAAGCTGGACTTGAGGCATGGGTATTATCAGGTGTGGATAGCTGAAGGAGACAAAAAGAAGACCGCGATAGTAACAAGGTATGGTAGCTTTGAGTTCCTTGTTATGCCATTCGGGTTGTGTAATTCTCCTGCGACGTTTTGCACTTTGATGAATGATGTCCTATGACCATACTTGGATTCATTTGTAGTAGTGTACTTGGATGATATAGTGGTGTACAATGACAACATGGAGGATTATAAGAAGCACTTGGTGATGGTCTTCGAGGCACTAAGGGCAAACCAGTTGTACTTGAAGAAGTCTAAGTGTGTGTTCGCTCAGACTGAAATTCCATTCCTTGGGCATATTGTTGGTCAAGGGTACATATGGATGGAGCTGAGCAGTGTGAAGGAGATCGAGGACTCGGTTGAACTGAAGAATGTCCATGAGATGAAGGTGTTTTGGGCATGACCAACTACCAACGAAAGTTTGTAGAGGGGTACTCCAAGGTAACATCGGCACTGATAGAACTATTGAAGAAAGATAAGAGGTGGAATTGGATGGATAAATATCAAAATGCATTTGATGACTTGAAGAGGAGAATGGTTATAACATCGATACTAAAATTGCCTGACATCGGGAGACTGTTTGAGCTACACACTGATGCTTCAGATTTTTCCGTAGGAGGGGTTCTTATGTAGGATGGGCATCTGGTGGCGTATGAGAGTCGGAAGTTGCAGGATAGAGAACGAAGGTAGCCGATTTATGAGAAGGAGATGACTGCAATCATTCACTATCTTCATGTGTGGAGGCATTACCTGATTGGGAGGTCGTTTGTTGTCAAGATTGACAACATTACAGCAAGTTGTTTGCATCACAACTGAAGCTTTCTACAAAGCAAGCTCGTTGGGAGGACTTCTCGGCAGAATTCGACATGACTATCGAGTATAGACCGGGAAGAGACAATGCGGTAGAAAATGCCCTTGGCAGGAAGGGACAACTTGAAACATTGGAAGGTGAAGACCAGGCATCAAGGAGTAGGAGTCGGATTCAGATGTTAGAAGAGATGCAAAATAAGCTCAAGGAAAGTGTTGAAACCGATACTTTGGCACAAAATATAGTGAAGCAAATAAAGGAGGGGAAGACATGAAATTTCTTTCTACAAGACGGGTTCTTGTTCTTTGGAAACCAACTCTATGTTCCAAAGTCATCTGGACTGAGGAGACACCTTTTGAAGGAGTGCCACAACTCACCGTGGGCTAGCCACCCAGGGAAGTGTCGTTCTTTGGCATTGTTGGAGAGAGGATTATTTTGGGAGAAGATGCAGGAGGATGTGGAGGAGTATGTACATACGTGCATCATTTGTCAGCAGGACAAATAAGACAATCAGAGATAGGGAGGACTGTTGCAGCTTTTACTGATTCCTGAGAGGCCATGGATGAGTGCCTTGATGGAATTCATTACTAAGCTGCCACAGGTTCAGGGGTATAATGGGATTATGATCGTGGTTGATTTTGTTTCCAAGTATGCTATATTTGTTCCTACAAAGATGCCTTATGGAGCCGAGCGGACTGCGGAGTTGTTCTTTAAAAACATAGTGAAGTATTGGGGGATGCCATTAAGAATCGTGTCAAATAGAGATCTACATTTTACAAGCAGATTTTGGATCACATTGTTCAATTTAGTCGGGACAGAGTTGTTGATGAGTTCGAGTTACCATCCACAGCTAGATGGATAGACCGAGAGGATCAACGCATTGCTGGAGGATTACTTGAGAAATTATGTGATGGATGATCAGAAGAATTGGTCTAAACTCTTGGATATTGCTCAGTTCAGCTACAATATTCAAAAGAGTTCTGCGACGGGGTAGAGTCCATTTGAGTTGGTAAATGGGCAGATGCCAGTTGGACGTCATACCGTAGTGACAGGAGGTTTTTTGAGGAGTCCTCATGCGAAGAAGTTCATGAAGTCTTGGGATGAGACCTTGGAGTTGGCATGGTTGTGCTTGCATGAAGCTGCAAGGAGAATGAAGAAATGGGTTGATCGAGGAAGACATGATGTGCACTTTAGTGTGGGAGATATGGTGTTTCTCACGATTACCAAGGAGCAGTTTCAGCCAACCAAGGGGACTGCGAGCAAACTGACGTGGAAGTATGAGGGACCATTCCGAGTGAAGAGGAGAGTGGGGGAAGTTTCTTATGAGCTAGAGCTTCTGCACCATATGTACATGAAGCATCAAATTTTTCACATGAGTCAGTTGAAGAGATGCAGACTTGATGTAGATCATACAGAGAGAGCTGAACCACCGAGAGGATCAGCCGGGATTGTGGACAAGCCAAGACTGGAGTTGGATAAGATTTTGAGCTACAAAATTACAGGGATTGGTTGCCACATGAAACAGGAGTATCTTGTCAGATGGAAGAATGCACCAGAGGAGGAAACTGGGATTTGGAGGACTCGCTTTGGAGATGGAAGAAGAAGATTGCGAAGTATGAATGGAAGATACTGAGGCAGTCAGGATTGTCGAGGGTGACAATAATTTCGATTGGGGGAGGATGTAACGCGCTGGGGTTGACAGGTGACCAGGCACGCCCTCCACCACCGTGCGGAAATGACTAAGGCATAAAACTAAGCATAGGGTGACCAAGGACGAAATGCATATGACATAGGCAATGTTGGCATTGCATGTTTTATAGGGCAAGTTGGGGAAATCGTCACACCATGAGCCAACCGAGAGCGATGGAAAACAAAGGATGGATTGAGGGGCGTTCCGCGCCATGGGTGGGCCGACCTCCAAAGACATTGAATGATTGCTTAGACGTGGCGGTTGAATAGATAGGTGGAAGGGTCAGTCGAGGGGGTGACCTCCATGCACACAAGCATATAAACTACGCGATGAAGGTTGGAATTTCATCACCAAGCACTTGGTCATCAATCGAACAAGGAGTGCGATGTAAGGAGTAGGAGCCGCAACAAAGGCACAGGTGAATGTTAATTACTTAGGCGGTGCCATACCCAGTCATTTTAATGAAAAAAGAATTGGGGGCGTGACAGGAAGGCTCATGCAGCTGAGTGAGCACAAGAGCTTGCATTGTAGTGGCTACAACCACCATCCAAAATTTTTCCTTAGCTTCATTTTGGAGCCTCCCTACCAACCATCATAGTGGCATGTATTGCACTATCAAGTACATAGGATTCATGGGTTTTTCAGTGCCTTGTGAGCCTGTGCATGTTATTTTGCTTCACTCCTTTCATAGGCTACAATCCCAGACTTAACCTAATTGTTGGTTGAGCAACTCCCTCAGGAAATTATGTAGCTCTAGAGGGGAAACGACCTTCCCTCTAGAAATTGCAAATCTGTTGGGCCCAAAAATTATGCAATGCAGTCAGAATGGATTCCTTGAGAAAATTACACAATCTGGCCCAACACTGCACCTTAGCCCAAAAATTGCACATTTCTCGGCAGAAATCACTTGCTCCTCCCAGAAATTGCACAATCCCTCTTGGAAAACCAACCCACCTCCTCTCACATTGCAGAAATCCCTCTTTCAGTCAAGCTGGTTGTTGCATGTGTGTTCAGGTTTACTAGTTCCAATCAGGACCCAACAAAATTGATTTGCATGCATGGGCTTCCTTTTCCCGAAATAAAAAAGCAACATGCAAAAAGCATCCGTAGATTTTAGGGATCTATTTTTAGCAACTGGAAGTTACAAGCAAATATTGTTTTAGAAACTTCCCTCTAAGTGTCACTTTTTCCTAGATTTATGGCATGCATGTCATAAGCCTCAAACATATTTGTTCGAGGTGGTGAGCTCATTCTTCACATCGATATTGGAGATCTAACATTGCACAACACATCGAGGAGTCTTCGGCACATCCAGCTCAACTATTTCCCCGCAAGTCTGTTTTAGTTGTCTGTTGCAGCATTTCTGTCACTTTTTGTTTTTTGGATTGTGTGAGTGTTGCCTGCTTGATTTCTACGAACGTTTGTTGTCTTTTGCATGCATGTTATCATGTATAAGAACCATTTCATTTTTCATTGCCTCTCACTGCTATCACATGCATGACACTGGTTTTCATGAAATTCGATGACTCATTTCACACAGATGCATTTTTTTCTATTTTTTGAATCTTGCATTTGTTGTTTTCATGCATTATCATTGACTCCTATTTACACTCAATTTCACCATGCATTCAGATATCCATATGTTTTCTGTCACCTGTTAGCTGGCCTAGGCAACCTTGGCCTAGACTTTGCCTTGCCCAGACAACATTGGGCAGTTCTGAGAGGGAAGACTCTGCCTTCCTCCTAGAAAATGTGCAAATTGGGCCAGACAATGTCCTCCAAATTTGCCTTGCACAATTTTGAGAGGCAGTGTCTATTGGCTCAGAAAATTATGTAATGCAGTCCCTCGGTATGCATTACTTTCCAACTCATATTGTGTATTGCACAATCTTAGTACCCATCATGTCATTATGGATTGCGCATTGCGCAATTCCAATATTCAACTAACCTCCCGACACTTCGGACTTCCTTTCGCACAGTTTTGACACTTAGTCTCCTGGCCTCCTATTGAAAATTATGCAATCCTTGCCGTCAGTCCTCTGAGTATGTTGCATGTCAGCCCTCAAGTTTTCTTTGTTTTTAACTAATAGATTTCTTGCCATGCATGTTGCCATGTCTCCCGATATAGTAGGTTTTCATCCATCTCTTAGCAGTGTAAGATCAATGACCTCCAAGAGAGGAGGGTCAAAGGACACCGACGGAAGTGCAACTAGAGACGCAGTTGAGCGAGTGTCTATGAGTTTGTGGATTTACGAAGACACCATGCTAATCGTAGACAAAGACATCAATATGAAATCGTAGGAGATCAACGATGCATTCTCAAGCACATTTGGGGAAGACCTTGAAGGCCACAAGGTCTATGTGAACATTCACAAGTCCAATATGTACCGGATTGCATGCAGGTATATCGCGTTTCCATTTGGATATATGATACATTGGATCATGTCGCACGCTGATCCCGAGATGATGGTGTTAAGCATTATCAATGGGATAGAGATTTCTACCTTCAGTGCGCAAGACTATCAATAGATGTACCACTTGCTGAAGTCAGTGATCACAATGGAGACACCCTTTAGCATACCTAGCAACAACACTAACTCTTGGGATATCTTGAAGAAATGGGTGAATGAGCCAACTAAGTTTAGGATGTCACCCAACCAAATTTACAAGATGAAGATACCGAAAAAGGAATATCAGTACTTGGTTAGCTTTGCATGCCACATGTATGACCAAGAGAGCACAGAGACCTTCCTGCAGAGTTAGGTGATTGCATTGGAACAACTGGCTAGTGAAGGCAAAGCATGCAGCTGATCCAACATGTTGGCTCATAGGCTGAAGGAACATGTAATAGGAGCTCGGCAGCCACCCAAAGGTCAGCAAGAACAAATCTAGATGTCCGCATACATCTTCAATGCAATCTGTGCCCATTAGCAAATCATGAGCTTGAAGTGGGCATAAACATCGGCGGAAACCTCTGTAAACACTTATTGCAAATTGATTTTTGAATGCAGCTTATGTGGAATCATCACATAGTTTTCAGACCATTTTGTCACCCTAGTGTATAAGATGATATTTGAGCAGGATCTAAGTTGCATGTTGAAGGAAGCAATGGAGGCACTGATCAACATAGTGGTTTGGTATGCCTCAACTTTTGGCACCTTCATACGAATGTACAGTGCGGAGAAGCCTCTGCATGTTTTGCCGAAGTTTTCCATGCACAAGCTCATCATGCAAGAAGTGTCATACCACATCTCAGCAGGGCTTTCAGCTAGACTGCATCGAAAGAAGAAGGCACCTTGACCCACTCTTCCATTGTAGATCACAATATACGAGATACGACATCTCAAGCATGCCGATGTCGAAACAGGAGAGTTCAAGAAATTTACTTTTGGCACCAAAAGCTTCAATTCATATGACCTGCATTGCTTTGTGAAGGATCACTATGTGAGAGTGCAACTTCCTTGGATCCATAGTGTGTGTCATTGGGTTGAGGAAGACCCATGGAGATATTTTCATAGCTTCTACAGGCCCAATGAACTGGTCGACATTTGTATGGAATGACTAGCAAAGTAGCATCTAGGAGAGCACGAGCAACAGTAGTAGGAAAGGGAAACATACCTGTGGGTGACAAAGGCAAGAGAAAGATTGTTGACAGCACATAGGCAGAAGAAAGATACAAGTTCAGAGTAGACCCACTTGTGGAGAAATAAGCTTTGGAAACAAAGGCGAAGACATGAAAACACATCAAGAGGAACATGCAAATCCAAAGAGATAAACAGAGGATGGAGGAAACCATGAAGGAGTTACAAGAGTTGAAGGAGAAAATCTAGAAGGAACAGGAGTTGCGTAGACAGGAGAAGGAAGCGTAACAAAGATAGACACAACAAGGGGCACAACATGAAAATATTGATGAAACATCACTCATACAATTTGTAGACTCATCTGAATAGCTGGCACAAAGAAGACAGGGTGATTAGTTGCAGGGGCATGACTTCGCTCAAGAGATTGAACGAGTACTTGAACATATGGATACTGATATGGAGCAGCCATAGTTGGAGCAAGACATTGATTTCATCCCTTACCACCAAGAGGTCGACCCACCCACTTCACTAGATCTAGAAGCAGAGCAAGTCTTGAGTGACCAAGGAGATACTCAATAATTTGGAGACAATCCAGAAGAAGAGATGCACATCATATCATTCGATGAGTCATAACATAGAGTTGTGTAATCATGCAGAGTGTCTACTCCAGATGTCCACACATCTCCCATGCAGTTTGAGGAATGAGTGATCATATCTGTTGTGCAGAAGCATCTAGTAGCATTGGCTGATGCTACTAGAGCATATGCCTATGCCACTAGCTTTAGTGTTCTCTTCTTGATAGAAAAGAATGAACGAATGGTGAAGGAGTTACGGATGACCAAGAAGGGAGGTGAATTAGTTACAAAATCCACCCGAGAAGAGTTTAAGAAAGTAATATTGGATGAAGTATCGTCCCTTGAGCCAGTCATGTGGGCATTGTATTCTAGATTTGGTACCGTGCATAATGCAGTTGTCCATCTCAATGGTTGGCAATGACGTTGTGCTATGAGAGCACATATCTTGTCAAAATTGCATGATGCTGTCGACCGCATGCAAACATGGACAATGAGATACAAGGGAGCCCCGTTAAACTTTCCCAAGATGATGAAGCCCATGGTGGTTGAGTTGAAGGCATGCATTTAGAGTTAGATCCAGAACTATGAGAATCTCTCACAGCTCATCACTAGTTTGTAGGCTTCCCATGAATGGGTGTTCATAAGCATGGATGTTGTTGTGCACGCACATGTGATACCATATATTGGGACACTCACTGAGGAAAAGGCAAAGGGATAAGTCTGACAGGAGCTAGACTCATACTTTGACGAGTTGATGCTCATAGCCACCAATGCAAACTTGGTGATCAATGCAGACACTATGCATCAGTATGTTACTGGTCCAGCCGAACTCAAGACAATGATGCACATATTATCATACGAGTTGGACAGAGGAGCGAAAGAAGTGTACCCAGATGCAAGAGAGGTAAGATTTCATTTCCATAAATATGTCAGCACAGAGTACACGAACACCATCACAAACTACCAAGCTTGGCATCCGTTCGCCACCATCAACCATTGTGAAGAAGTCAAAGAGTTGGTCTTCCCACAGTTGTCTGAGTCATAGTGATGTCTTGCATGGCTTGCTCAAGCCTATTTTTTCTCACATGGGTACATGTGCAGATTGTATGTACCATCTTGTAATGTGGAAGTTCAAGTGTTGATAGTTGAATGTAACAACCATAGAGTAGTTGAAGAGTCGTGATGGGAGGTGAACATTCACAAAGGGGAATGTCAAAGGTCACCCCACCTTTTACTATTTATAGTACCTCATAACTCACTGTACATGATTTTATTCAGCCAAGTTTTTGATAGGAGTATCTTAGAGAAATCTTGGAGAGTATTGTAACGAGCCTTGGCTTCTCCACAGTGCAGAGCTAGTACATATGTTTGGAGGAGCAGGCGGCAGTGACTGTAACATTCCGTTATCAGGATTAGTGGTTGGTCATGGTTGTACTATATGAATGAAACTTTCATTTCTTAATATAACAAATTTTGCGTGTTTCATGCATATGTTGTTATTGTATTTTAGTTAACTTGTTTAATCTAATGATATATGTATTTGTTTTCTTACGCACATATGTATAGATTCTTTCTATATATGTATGTATGAATATTACTGAAATGTGTTGTTTGTTTAACTATCACTTTGGATTCTTGATTCACCTTCCTTCGATTTTGTGATGCATCTTAGCTTGTGTGTTCCCTTCCAAGCTGCAAGTTTACACAGGTTTCCAAGGGGCACACTCATTCCACCTTTAGTGTGTTTGAACCATTCATGCACCTTCCTTGGCTTGCTGCACATGTCACACCCTTCCTACTAGCGGGGACATCTTACTTGCCTTTGGGCGTAACCATGTTCAAGGCGATACCGTACGATCCACTACTAGGACTCCTACACCAAACAGTCTGAGGTCCAGTCAGGACTTATTATCGGGGAGATCCCTTAACATGTTCGTGGGTCCAGCACCATCACCACCTTGGCAAGTTCGCAACTAAGTGTGCAGACCCCTCCAATTGAGTGCACAGGGTGGAAGAAGTCTATAAATTGAATATTGAACTTAATAAAGAATGATTTTGGGAGAAACACTTTTCCCTTGAGTATTAATTCTTATTTCTATTCATGTTATGATTTATTTCTCAATGATACGTTTCTATGCTATAATGTGTAAATGCTACATGAACCTATTGAATCTGTAATATTTATACATAAACTAAGTAATTATCTGATTTAGTGAAGATAAGGGTTAATTTTGTTATGATTTATGATGAGTTGGATAGATATGCGCGAAGGAAGATCTAGGGTTACTAATTAATGCACTAAAGTGGAGAGGCTACTTTTGTTAAGTCCCTAAAGTAGTGGAGAGACTACTTTTGTTAGTGGCTGATCATAGAAGGATATCAATTTGCACTTATCACATGATCTCTGTATGTAGAAAGCTGGTTCTAGCATCCCCCAATATCGTTTTGGGTGAGACTGCAGCCTACACTATGTAGGTTGTTATTGAAAGGGCCAGCAGTTAGGGTTTTGTTGGTTGGTGTGAACAACTCTAAACCCGGGTCAGACCCCCTTAAGCCAACATGCAAGATGGTTCTTGGCATCTTAAAGATAATAAGAGGTGGTCATGGATTCTATGACGTCTTGATCAGAATGAAGGATGGGAGGACGAGATGAAGGGAGACTGCATGATGAAGAGGAACTACCTCAGGCATCTTCATAAGAGCCAAGGTTCACATGCACATTGTCAACAAGAGGAGGCTGATGACTAGTAGATATGTCATCTAACATTGTTCAGATTGAAGTGTTCATCAAAGAATGTTTAACATTATCATAACAGGAAACATCAAGAGAGTCCCAATAGATTGATCCCATGGATGATGATAGGTAGAGAATAGGGGTGGAAATATTCGTCATCTTAACATCAGGAGGGGGAATCATAATGGTTAGTTGGGAAGCCTCCTATTCTGGCATAACAATGCACCATAACCCATAGGAAGAGGGGAAGTGGAATCACTACGAGTGACATCTAACTTGTGAAGCACTTGAAGTGTATCACGAAAATCTTCAAGATGGGGACAGTGATGGGAATAATGACCATAGTTATCACACAAAGAATAAGGTTGATTTGTGCATAAGGATATATTCTTAGTTGAATCAGGTAAGGTGACATAGACTTTAGGGATTCTAGAGTCAAGAAATATATCAAAGACCACATTATTGATATGCGGGAGATTAGGAAAATTATTGGTGTCATGCCAAACAACATCACACAAAGCACATGGAGTATGATTTGGCGATTTATGAGGAACTGGAGTTGTTTTGGGTGCCTTGTCTTTGGGCCCCTTTTTCTGAGCTTTGCCCCCTTGACCAGATTCCTTCACAATAGGATTGGCTTTGTCTTGAGGTTGTTCTGGAACTGAGGTAAAAGAAGGGGTAGGAAAAACAGGTTGCTCCATGTTAAAAGTTTTCTAAGTTTTGAGTTGACTAGGAGGAGTGTTTGTGGGAGGATATATGCATGAGACTAGGATCCCCAAGTTAATGTTAGGTGAACTCAATGTCGCCATGAACGGGTATAATAAATTCGAGGGGGGAAGAAAAAGAAAGGTGTCAAACTAGAAGGGTAATGACTTGGATGAAATGTGCCTAGATGGTTAAGACTAGGGGGAATAATTTTGGGTTGAAAAGGGCTGAAATAGATAGTAGTAGAAGGAAATGGTACTAGAGGAAATGTACCTAAAGGTTGGATTGAGTTAGAAAGGGGTTGGCTACTGTGAAGGTGTACCAGACCACTTGTGGGTAGCTCATGATGCCTAAATCATGAAAACACTAGATGTGCTAGGCTTAGAAGAGATAGGTGGTGAGCCATAATAAATCCTAAGAAACATGGAATATTTATAGACTCTAGGAGATACATTAGTTAAGGACGTGATAGTCTTATTTCCAGTCATCAATGAGATAGTGGTCTAAGGAGATGTCTGGGACTCAGGGTCACAGAAAGTCAATTGATCGATAGTGATGATATTTCCATTGTGTGGAAAGTGCATATTGTGAATGATAATAGATGTGAAAAAATACATGGAATATGTGTAAGTATGACCCAACAAGATCTTATAATCTAATGGGAAATTAATAATTTCGATATAAATCAAGAGAGGCTTGCCGTCAATAGTAACGAGATAGTTACAATACAAACCAAGGGGATATGAGGGATGACTGTCCCATGAAGGAAGAGTGATAGTGCATGGGGACAGGTTAGGGGATCTGAGCTACTTCCTAACACTAGTGACAAACACACATGTGGAGGTACCTTCATCTATCATACACTGTTGGACCATGATGTTATTTATGAGGACCAATATTTGAAATGAAATTGAGGAAGGAAGAGGGGGATGTTCCACTTTTCCAACGTCAAATGAAAATAAATGACCATCATAAGGATCCAAAACACCTAAAGCAAAGAGTAGAGGTTTTTGTGGGGATGGGCACGTATGGAGGACTTCTAGCATTGACAAGGCAATAGGGGACTGCACCAAGTCATCTACTATGTTATAAGTATGGGTGACTTTAGAAGAAGACACATTTAAATGTAATGGACCTTTAGGGATACTTGGGGGAACATCGACTTTAGGTAGATGGATCTATAAGGTGCCATTAGGTGACGATAGAGACTAAGGGGAAACTTTGGGTTGCAGATTTATCACTGATTTAATAGGGGGCTTGTTATATTGGAACGGCTGAGTTTGAAGGTTAACTTATTCGATGTTAACTTCGTCATAATTCATCATGAGGATATAGTAATTGTGCTGGCCAGATTGGGAAGGTTGAGGAGTTGCATTACCCCGTGTGGGTTGCGAAGCTACATATCCCTGATGGGAAAAAGGATTAGTAAGAACAAGTGGTTTGGATGGAGTAGGAGTGGGAGGTAGTGGAGAAATGTGTTGAGGTCATCTAGAAGAAGTTGCTAGAGCTTCCCATGTTATGTGAATTTATAGTAAAAAGTGACACTAATGAGTATAGTGGCCAAATAATCTGCAACAAGCAAAAGGTTTATTCAGTTGAAGATCCTTGTTTTGCTTGGGTTGACCACCATATTTCTAGGTTATGGGGTTAAGCTATTCATCCTGAGTGAAATTAGGTAGTGGACCTTGGTTTCCTTGCTTACCTTGAGATGGCTGGTTTTGGTTACCCTTTCCCTTATTATTTTTCTTCGAGATGGGGGGATTGGTTGCATACTACTAGGCATACACTTGACCTTCAGGAGGTGGTTTCTATTGTGGCAAGGGTGGATGAGGCATGGTAGGTTAGGTGTTGGTGCCAAAGGGGTTGGAGCATTAGGTGGTGTATAAGGATATATATAATTGGTAGAAACATTGTGATAACTAGGTGAAGGGAAAGCTAGCCCTGGCATTGACTGATGCATATGGGGATATGCATATGATGTGATTGAACCTTTGTAAGGGTTGCCATGTAAAGGAGAAAGAGGGGGATAGGTGTAAGTCGAACAGGTCCCCAACTAGGGTTAACCGTATATCATGTGATCCTGAGAATATGGTGAAGGTTGAGGGTGTGAGATAGATCCAATGATACTCTAAGTGGAATGAGATATCCTTGATGTGTTAGAAGCATGAGACCAAGGTAGATTGAGAATTAAAGTATAAACATATCCTCATTGGGCATAGATCAGGTCATATTTTAAAACTACTTGGAGCGTTGTTTCCTCAAACTGGCAGACATGGAAGGAAACATCTTTACCAATGGGGGCGAAAAGCAAACTAATGAACCAATCCATATAGACATATTTTTAAAATTTGGGAGCTTTACATATGCTCCTCCTTCTACACCTTTCTTGAATATGGTGATATATGCAAGTAGAAGAAGTTTGATGGAAAGAGGTGAAGAGTTCGGTACTAATGTCCTATCGGACAGATAAATGGAAGTATGACAAAAAACCTTTCGCTACAGTCATGGAGGTGGAATGGGAGCCATGCAGTTGATCCACATACCACTTGGAAACAACTCTAGTAAGGGTGCATTGGAATAAACTAAGATGAATGGAGTCTTTAGTAATGGAATTGGATTAACACCACATATGAAAAGAGCAAACATGATTTGTGGGATCTTCTCCAAGATTAAATTTGAACATGGGGATGTTAGAAGGAATCTTGGTAGGCATAGCAGGCCAAATGGGGTCATGGAGAAGAAGATCATTGATGAGATGGCTAAAACCAAGGAGACTCGAACCATCCATAAAGGGAAGCAATGGAGAATAAGTGACTATACCAATATAGGTTTTGCTTCTGGGGTTACATTGGTTACCACCTTGGTTTCCTTCACCCACATTGGTGCCTGATATGGTAACAGTATGGGGTTGATAAGACATGGAATCAAACAAAGAACTAGAAGAATCAGTAGAACTAGAGTCAGAATGAGGACTTAATGGAGGACTAGGAGGATGAACTCTAACTCGGCCGGTAGGAGTAATATGTCCTAAAGGAAACTCGGGGCAAAGGAAAAAAATTATCCATGACAAATATCTAGGGGGAACAATGATGTCAAGAAAAAGATGAAATAATAGAATAAAAGGGGTTGATAAGAGAAAAAGAGAAACAAACAACAGGAAAACACCTAGTGCAGTGGTACCAATCTTAAAACAACTATATTAATATGTTACTCTAATTCAATCAGATTTGTCCTATCAAAGAAAAATGACCTATATTATATAGCTAATATAGATCCTCAAACAAGTCCTAAATCTATTGCTTCATATGGCCTTCCAAAATTCTTCTTACTTGACGGAATCTAATCCCCACAGGCAAAGTTGTCCAGAAAAAAGTGGAGTAGAGAACCAACTGCTGATGAAAACCAATCCTATAGGGTTTTTTCCTATGATTGGTCACTATGGTTACCTTTGTGCCACAGGGGTGGTCAAGTCTTTAGCTTCTTGGTGATCAACCACCATAGAAGATTCCCTGCCATAGGTTGGGTGGCCTCGAGGAGAATCACTCACACGATGACCTAGCCTAACCTCTCTAAATTGAGTTTCTGACATACTCTCACTTTGGATGGTGGGATGGTGAATGATTTTAAGCTCCCTAATATGTCAACATATATGTCTCAATGTAAATGATTGATGGGTGTTATTGGAAGCTTATCCCACTGATCCCTGAATTATTAAGTTGTAGTGTTTTAAGGCTTTGCTTGGTGGTGTTAATTGAGCTCATGTTCACTTTGGGTGTGTGTGTGAAAATTATGTGTCGATTGGATCTTTTAATTGAGAATGTTTTATGATGCCATGTGTTGCTGAAAATAAAGTGTTGAAAAATTGTAAATAACGCTAGAAATGGACATTAAAATTAACAACAAATCCAAGCACACAAACCCTACCCAAGAAGGATATCAAATAGCTAAAAAATAGGAGGGAAACAAGATACTCAAAGACATAAAAATGGCCAAATGATTTAATGTCTAAGGGATTGTGATCTAAAGGCACTAATCTATTGTAAATGGTGCAAGAAAACAACAAAAATCAGACGAGAAAAATGCTGCAAGGGATAGGAAAGCAGTTCTAAAATGTAGGACACACAAGGGGATCCTAAAGGGGAAAGACAACACCAATCTCTAAGGGGAGTAAAATGATGAGGAAACCTATCCATGAGGGTTGAAAAATAGTGGAAAAAACTCTAGAAATAAGAGGTTGAAAGTGTTGTACCCTGGACTCCTCAACTCAACAAATATCATCCTAAATGATTGAGGTGTCCTCTAAAGCCTAGGGGGACTTTTTCTTCTTGAATGTGAAATTACTAAGATAATATAGGCCTAGGGGTGTCTTAGGAAAGAATATAAAACCTTACTAGTACACATGTAACATAGTCAACAAATTTGTAAAATTCTGAAAAAATTCTAAAAAAAGATAGAATGTGTATTCTTACCTAAAAAGTGCATTGGATTGCATAAAATGGGCCAAAAAGTGTGTTTTTATACTGTAAATCTAGCTCAGTAGATTTCACCCAAATGTTTCTCTCTCCTAATCGACTGCTACTTGTGACATGTGGAAAGATTCGGAAAACCAACAGAAACCCAATTTTTTTCTAGAGAACAAGATGGATCTAAAAATAGTAATTGAAATGCTAAAAATGACTGGGAAAGCACTAAAGAACATTAAAACGATAGTCATCAAGGATCTGACTTAGTACACCAGTGGAGTCACCATTTGTTAGTATGAAATTTCTTAGTACGTGTACCAAAAATACTCCACTTAAGTCGCTCGTGACAAGTGACCCTAACAACAAGATATGGTTGTTTACGCTTTAGGTATGCAATGAACAAGGAAGAAAAACCTGCATCAAAAATATCATATGCAATCTAAAACATAGAACAACAAGATATAATTGATGCAATAACCAAATAGAAGAATACTTTAAATGAATAATTTTTTTATTCGAAAACACGTTGTGAAGGAGGTTTACAATAAGGATGTGCAAATCCCCTTTTGTGGGATGGGTCCTTTGATGTCCTTTTGCTTTAGTGATATGTTTCTCTCTCTCTCAATACGCAGAGGACCCAAAACAAGAGATAACTCAAGTGGAATTTCAAATGTGAGAAGACGATAATGGTGATGATGATAGTGATCATGGTGAAGAATGAATGGAAAACCCTCTTATTGATAACAAAGTATTAATTGGAAAATAATAAAATGTTATTGACCAAATCAAGATCTAATTGCTAGGAATACATTATTATATTTTTTGGAGAGGAAAAAGATGTTCAAAGTGGTCAAATATCTTTATTTAGAAAATGGTTGATGTAATTAACAAATCAAATGACTTATTAATCATTTTTCAAGGATTAATAAATGTGTGAACTTGAAATAAGTATTATATAGTGATTTAACAATTATCCCAATTTTTTTTTGTAGGAATTTACACGGTAAGTTCCTCAGACAGAACACCAAAGGACACTGCTTACAAATAGATCCCAGATCAATACACCAATATTCTTGACCATGGAAAATTTTAGGGGTGAATGTTCACCCTTAGGTGAAATTAAGGGGTTTTAAATTTTTAGTGGGTGAATATTTTGTATCATATTACATTTTTACAAATAATCTCAAATAGCCCACCCTATTTTAAGGGAGAGGGTAAAAAAAGTAAATTTAGCCCTTGAAATTAGGAGTTACAACGTTCGATTCACCCTAAGTTCCAAGAATAGGTTTTATTTAAGTGAATCGTATGTGCCAAATAACATATTTATGAAAGATGTATGGTAAATTAATAGAAATATAAATAAATGAAAGGTATGGTAAATAAACAAAACAATTTTTTATATTTACTCCATAAGTCACCTTATATACATGCAAGGGTGTAAACAAACAAAAATATAAATAAAGTGGAGGTATGGTAAATAAATAAAACCGTTTTTTATATTTACTCAGAACGTATGGTAAATAAACAAAAATATAAATAAACTCGACGTATGGTAAATAAATAAAAGCTCTTTTTATATTTAGTCCATAACCCTCTTTCTATTTATGAAGGCTCAAAAAAGATGTCTTACTTAAGTGAACCCTATGGGCCAAATATCATATTTGTAAAAGAGGTATGGTAAATAAATAAAACCTCTTTTTATATTTAGTCCATAACCCTCTTTCTATTTATGAAGGCTCAAAAAAGAGGTCTTACTTAAGTGAATCCTATAGGCCAAATTTCATATTTGTAAAAGAGGTATGGTAAATTAATAAAAATATAAATAAATGAGAGGTATGGTAAACAAATAAAAAGTTTTTTTATATTTACTACATAAGTCACCTTATATTTACGAACACTCGAAAAATGCATTATATTTAGGTGAAACCTATGGGCAAAATACCATGGGATGGATTATTATTAATACCATGCAAAAAAATTATTAACCCTAATATTAGTATTAATAAAAATAAAAGTGGCACATGGTATTGACCCATGGTATTCACGTGAAATGTAGCCTATTTAAATGGGGGAATTAAACCAGCATAGATCCATATTTACTTTGGATCCACTAAGCCCTGAGAAGGATCAAATATCATGATATGAAAACTAGCATAGAGTGAAAAAATATTTGATCCCTCTCGGGGCTTGGTGGATCAAGAGTAAAAATGGATGTTGTAATTTAATATATGTTAAACATTTTAACTTGGTTAAAATAAAATATAAAATAAAAACCAATTATTAATTTTATTATTTTTTATAAATTACTAATAGTAATTTTTAAGCTCCAGGCTTATGATAACGCATGGTAATACCATGGTATTCATGTGAGCATAGACTATTTAAAGGGGAAATTCTATCATCTTAGATCCATCTTAATTATGGGTCTACCAAGTGCTCAGAGGGATAAATAGATTTCATCCCCCTAAGAGTGGTAGATGTGGAGTTAAGATGGTTATAGGTTGGTTTTTATGATAATGAATATATTAAATAGACTTAGGAAATTATATTGTAAAAACATCTTAAGGTGAATGGTTAAAGCTACATTTAGTCACTTCACAAAATTTAGTAAAAAATACCAATATCTCCATTAATAATAGTTTTTAACTTTTTCTAATTGAAGAAAAAAATTCAAAACAATGAAACCTTATCACTCTTTCCGCATCACCCTCGTAGAAGAATTCTCACCATTTTTCAAACATTCTCAATATGATATCTTCATGAAAAAGTTTAGGTACTAGTGTTGGACTAGTTGTTTGAAAAATAAGTTGGTTTGTACAACCTTTCATATTTTGTGCTATTCTTAGTTTGTCCTAATGATCTGTAGGGGTTGGAGCCACTGCACCATGTTTTCCTAAAAGGTGGAGATTTTTCACCAAAGAGGAAATTAATCTACATGTTACAACACTTTTAAAAAATGTGAGACCTATGAGGTAGTGAACTATGCTAACAATCAATTTAGATTGGGAGAGACGTAATTAAATTTTATTATTTAATTGAATATTTCTAATTAAAATAATAATAAATCTACATTTATATATTCATATATTGATTAGAAGGATTCTCACAATAGTCACTTCTTTAAACTAGATCCCCTTCAAGCCTTTGGGATACCTAATACTTTCTTATATAATATAGTTGGGGCTTGCTACTTGTTGGCGTGTTGGGGTAACTTGATGTGTTTTGTTTTGTTTTGTTTTGTTTTGTTTTGTTTTGTTTTTTTTTGTTTTTTTTTGTTTTTTTTTTTTTTTTTTTTTTTTTTTTTTTTTATCTCGCAGTTGGAGTCTATGGAAAAAGAAATAAATTTGATAACTTGAAAAAAGTGGTAGCTTGACAAAAGTTGTAGAGAAAATATTAATATCTCCTTCCTTGATAGAACTCGTTGTCAATATCAACACTACAAGAACTTTGTTGTGGAATATTATCAAAACTAATAGAAGGATATGAAAGAGTGTATTGTAAGAACCTTGACAAACACGGCCACTAAAACTTCGAACATTGTTTGTAGGAAGAGAAAA
>APFE030973198.1:24551-57585 GCA_000404065.3 Pinus taeda
TAGATCCATCTTAATTCTGGGTCTACCAAGTGCTCAAAGGGATAAATAGATTTTATCCCCCTAAGAGTGGTAGATGTGTAGTTAAGATGGATATAGGTTGGTTTTTATGATAATGAAGATATTAAATAGACTTAGGAAATTATATTGTAAAAACATCTTAAGGTGAATGGTTAAAGCTACATTTAGTCACTTCACAAAATTTAGTAAAAAATACCAATATCTCCATTAATAATAGTTTTTAACTTTTTCTAATTGAAGAAAAAAATTCAAAACAATGAAACCTTATCACTCTTTCCGCATCACCCTCGTAGAAGAATTCTCACCATTTTTCAAACATTCTCAATATGATATCTTCATGAAAAAGTTTAGGTACTAGTGTTGGACTAGTTGTTTGAAAAATAAGTTGGTTTGTACAACCTTTCATATTTTGTGCTATTCTTAGTTTGTCCTAATGATTTGTAGGGGTTGGAGCCACTGCACCATGTTTTCCTAAAAGGTGGAGATTGTTCACCAAAAAGGAAATTAATCTACATGTTACAACACTTTTAAAAAATGTGAGACCTATGAGGTAGTGAACTATGCTAACAATCAATTTAGATTGGGAGAGACGTAATTAAATTTTATTATTTAATTGAATATTTCTAATTAAAATAATAATAAATCTACATTTATATATTCATATATTGATTAGAAGGATTCTCACAATAGTCACTTCTTTAAACTAGATCCCCTTCAAGCCTTTGGGATACCTAATACTTTCTTATATAATATAGTTGGGGCTTGCTACTTGTTGGCGTGTTGGGGTAACTTGATGTGTTTTGTTTTGTTTTGTTTTGTTTTGTTTTGTTTTGTTTTTTTTTTTTTTTTTTTTTTTTTTTTTTTTTTTTTTTTTTATCTCGCAGTTGGAGTCTATGGAAAAAGAAATAAATTTGATAACTTGAAAAAAGTGGTAGCTTGACAAAAGTTGTAGAGAAAATATTAATATCTCCTTCCTTGATAGAACTCGTTGTCAATATCAACACTACAAGAACTTTGTTGTGGAATATTATCAAAACTAATAGAAGGATATGAAAGAGTGTATTGTAAGAACCTTGACAAACACGGCCACTAAAACTTCGAACATTGTTTGTAGGAAGAGAAAATAATGGTTTCTTTTTTCCAAACAGTATGTGTATATTCAATTTAATGAATATGTTTTCTTATATAATACTATTGGTTTCAAACTTTACAAAACATTTGCCACAGCTTCACAATGTTTATTATTCAGTAAAGATTTGCCAAAGATCTTACAAGATTTTATAATTTAGTGAAAGATTCTCCATCACTGTACAAGATAATATAATCTGGTGAGAGATTCGCCAAAAAAATTATATATACATATTATATTATTGGTAAAATCACCTCCCATTTTTCCTATGTATCATGGGGATTAACCCATTTATTATACATATAAATTTAGAGTGGCTCTTCAAATTTTCCCTATTCTTGACGTGGTTAAAACCCTCAAAGAGGGAAATAGTCCATGGCTTGAGCCAGCGCGACCACTTCAGGAAATTTATTAATGAAAGAATGAAAATTTACATAAGCTTATCTCATGAATGGTTACATTGCACATGACCCTCCATTCTCTTTAAATAGATATCATGGACCAGCTGGGTGCTAAGCCATAGATCAAGTATCGGTAATACCAAAGAGAGAATGAACTGTTGGATCACTACAAATCATGACCGTCAGATTGTAAGTTACAAAAATACATAGTAAAGAAACACACTTTACCTAAGTCTACACTAGACCAAGTTATACTTAACTATTTCGTAGGTGTCCAAGTATCCTAACATCCCCCCATAAGAACAACATGGGATAGGATTGAAGGATGTACAAATATGACACAATAGGAGAAGGAATGAGGCATTACAACCTATCTCTCCTTAGTGACAACTTCGTGAAATCCAACCATAAATCGAATTTTAGTAAACTTCACCCCTATGAGAGCTTTTGGAAAGATGTCTGCAACTTGATCATCCATCAAACAATATTGCACTTCAAGAAAATGGTCATGAATGAGCTTTCTGATGAAGTGCATGTGCAGTTCAATGTGTTTTCTCCACTAATTTTGGAATGGATCTTTGCATAGTTGAATGGAACTTTGATTATCACACCAAAGTGTAGTCGGATGCTGCTGCTGAAAGCCAAACTCTGACAGGATCTGACGAAGCCATAGGGCTTCCTTACTAGCTTCTACGGCACCACGATACTCTGCTTCTACTGAAGAAAGAGAAATGGAACTTTTTTTCTTGCAAGCCCATGTAAAAGGTCTTGAACTAAGAATGAAAACATAACTTGTAGTAGACTTCTGATTATCAGGGTCACTAGCCCAATCAGAATCATTGAAACCAACCAATAGAGGAGATGCTTTTGCACTGTAACAAATCCCAAACTGAACTGTACCTCAAACATAACAAAGTATTCTTTTAGCTGATTTCCAATGACTTTCATGTGGGTTTTGCATAAACCAAGCAATAAGGCCAACAACAAAGGAAAGGTCAAGACGAGTACGGGTTAGATACAAAATTTTTCCTACAAGTTGATGGTATAAGGTAGAATCAACTTCAGGGGAAGTACAAGTGACTGAAAGTTTGGTTCTAGACTGAAAGGGAGAAGGGGTTGGATTACAGTCTTCCATGTGAAAATGGAATAGAAGATCATAGGCATACTTGGACTACGAAAGGGAAATACCTTCCTTGGATTGCAAGACTTGAAGACCAATAAAATAATGCAAGTGTCCTAAGTCTATCATTTCAAACTTCTTTTTAAGGATGGACTTCACATGGTTTATAAGGTTGGGATCACTACCAGTAAGGATAATATCATCAACATAAAGAACAAGAATGATAAGAGACATGCCCACTTTCTTGTTGTAGAAAGTATTGTTAGAATGACACTTAGAAAAGCTAGTTTCTAAAAGAAAGTTATCCATTTTGGCATACCAAGCCCAAGGGGCTTGCTTGAGACCATAAAGGGATTTCTTAAGCTGACATTCAAGGATGGATTCTGTTTGTATAAAGCTAGTAGGTTGTTCCATATAGATTTCTTCATTCAAGTTCCCATGCAAGAAGGCAGATTTAACATCCATCTCATGGACTTCCCATTTGAAAGAGGCAGCAAGGCAAATAACAAGGCAAATAGAGTTCATTTTGGCAATAGGGGAGAAGGTTTCAATATACTCATTTCCTTCTACTTGTGAAAAACCTTTAGCAACAAGACAAGCTTTATGTTTATCAACTTTTCCATCTAGTCCATACTTGGTTGTATAAATCCATTTGCATCTAACAAGTTTTCTTCCCTTTGGTAGAGGACCAAGATCCCATGTATCATTTGCCAATAATGAATGATATTGTCCATTCATAACTGTGTAGCAATCTGGATGGCCTGAAGCTTATGAAAAGGTGTCAGGATCATAATTCATTGAAGCTTGAGACAGTAAAGAAGAGGGTCTATTGAACTTAGAACGTATACGTCGCTGATCTGTAGGATCACCGACAAGATCACCTATTGCATCTCGAGTTGCACGGACCCATTTTGGAAGTTGAGGAGCTGAAGGAGGATCCTGAGAAGGCGGAGGAGGATTGTCATCCTTGCTGCCATCATCCGAGGAAGAAATATTTTCAGAAGTAGAAGCCATAGAGAGAGATGGCACATCCGCCGAGCTAGGCTCGTAGGCTGATATATTTTTAGCAAACTTTACATCTCTCCTACTGATAAAATTTTTGGACTTAAGTTGAATAAGTCTATATCCTTTGACATCTTCAGAATGTCCAACAAAAATACATTTTTCACTCTTAGTTTCTAAAGCTTTATGCCTCTCATCTAGAATATGGGCCCATGATTCACTTCCAAAAACACGAAAGTGACTTACATCTAGTTTAATTGAGCTCCATGCTTCTTCTAGAGTGATATTTTTTAAAACCTTAGTAGGAGTGTGATTTACTATGTAATTTGCATAGTTAATTGCTTCTGCCCAAAAATTAAGACTAAGTCCTTTAGATTGAAGCATAAAATTAGCCATTTTATTTAAGGTGCGATTCTTCCTTTCAGCTACACCATTTGGTTGTGGAGTATATGGAACAATATGTTGCATTTCAATTCCATTCTAAGTGAAAAAGTTGATAAATTTGTTGTTAACATATTCTCTACCACTATCGGATCTTAGCTTAAGAATTTGATGTCCAGATTGTTTTTCAACAAAGGCCTTAAGGGCCAAGAACATATTAAATACTTCACTCTTGAGTTTTAATAAGTATACCCAAGTGCATCTAGATAAATCATCAATGAAAGTTAAGAAATACTTATAGCGAGAGAATGAAACAATTGGAAGTGGACCACATAAATCACTATGCACAAGTTGTAAAGGGGTTGAGGCGTGCCAAGTGGCACAATTTTCAAAACTATCCTGATGATGTTTTCCGAGTACACATCCAAAACAAACACTATCTCTACAAGATACCATTGGAAGACCTTTCACCATATTTTATTTACATAGATTCTAAAGGAAGCAATAGTTTAAGTGACAAAATCGCTCATGCCAAAGTTTGCTCACTTCATCATTATGAGCAACAAATACCGAGGGAAGATTTCATCACCCAAAGTTGTTAAACTTATACAACCTTGTAGAATCAGCAATAATGCTAGTAGCTGAAATCTATCTAGGATCTCTTAGGTCCTTAATTACAACATTGTGAGGTGAAAATTCAACGATTTTACCTTCACATGAATGAGTTATTTGATATACAGATAGAAGGTTGTAGGATAAGGTCAGAACACATAATACATCATTAAATTGACCATTTTCTATATGAACAGTTCCAACCCCTACAACACTAGGGGATCTATCATTACAAACATATATATTATTGGTGTTACAATCATTTAAAGAAGAAAACATGGCTTTGTTTTTGGCCATGTGATAAGAAGCTCCAGAATCAATGACCCACTCATGAGAATGAGAAGAAGGATATACATTTAGTGCATATCCAGAACATGATGCTTGAAAAACACTTGCAGAAAGTGCTATTCCTAAAGATTAAGTTGAAGTTGAAGAGTGCTCCAAATGGATTTCATGCTTCTTCTTTGCTGCTTCCAAGGCTTCCATCTTCTTAAAGCATTTGGATTCTACGTGGCCATCTTGATTACAAAAGTGGCAATGTCTATCAATCTTCTTCCCTTTTTTTTTATTTGCTTTAGCATTTTGCTGAAATGATTTTTTATTTTGAGACTGGAATTGCTTAGGACCCTTTTTTTCTTTAGGACCATTCTTTTTAGGATACAACTTCTTCGGATTCTTTGAATTTGGCTGCTATTGGGCGGCTAAGGCTTTCTTAGAAGAGTTTCCAAGATTAAGAAGATGAGGATGTAAGAGTTTTTCTTGTTCTCTTACTAAAGAATCACAAAAGGAATCAAAGGAAGGGGACTTGTAGTCTTGTCCTTGGGAAATGAAGGCTTCTTTTGTAGAATGGAAGCCAGAAACAAATATAGAGTAGGCTAGTCCCAACTTAGTAAGAATGGAATAGAAAAGGCTACCATCTTCTTTCTTAACCTTAACACCTTCCAAGAGAAGTCTAAGGGTCTTGAACTTGGACAAAAAATATACAATGGAACAAAAATTATTGTGGTCCAACGTAAGCAATGCATTTTCAAGTTGATGGGCTCTAATTTCATTTTTAATTCCAAAAACTTTAGTGAGTTGTTTCCTTGCTTCATTACATGTATCAAATTCTGTGATATGGAATCTAAGGTCTAGAGAAATAGGCATCCCTATCAACCCACATGATTGATCTTTCGTATTTTCCCATTTGGCTGCCTTATCTTCATCTTTAGGTTTGGCTTCTTGGCCTGAGGCTATTTTGTAAATACCTTTACTTCTAAGTAAATCCACAATGTAGGACCACCATTGGAAGTAGTTGGTCTTGTTAAGAATAACTTAGCATGGACTTTCAATTTTGAAAAAAATGAAGGTTTAGATGATGAAAATAAGTGTTTTAATGGAAAGATATCGAAAAAATAGGATGATTAAAAAAAAGGGCTCTCAAAACGACTTCCAGATGAAGAAGTTATCGCTTTTTGAATAAAAGTTGTTGAAGATGCCGACGAAGTGTGTGAATGTGCGGAAATGAATGATAATGTTATATTTTAAAAAAATATCCCCTTTTCCAAACTTAATCTAATTAGCTCATTTAAAAAAACATTTTTGTGACTCACTTTTATAAATAAGTGAAAGTCACTTTTACAATGGCACTTTATGAGCTACCCACTAAATTGTAACTTAAATAAAAGATAAAGAGACTTTAAAATTATAAGTGACTCACTTTTTCTAATGGGTGAGAACACTTTTAATTAAAGTAACTTTAAAACATAAGTTACGTGTGCTTTTTGGAAAATTAACTCAGCAAAAGGAACGACTTGAACTCAAGGCCTCTATTCTCATAAAGTAACTTTGGATTGAGTGAGCTAGTTTAAAAGGTTAGTAATTTTTGGAAAAAAGGAAGTTATTTTTTTCACTGAAGCTTTGGGGTGCATGATTACTTGAGAAAGCTCTTTTTTGCTTACAAAACAAAAAACACAAAACCCAACTTGGACATACGAAAAAACAAAACCTTACGGCTTGAAGTTAGCTTTAGCTAGAAACTAAATATTTTCCTCAACGTTTCTGATTTTTTGAGATCACGCTAAGGCGTGGAAAAAAAGAGCATACACATGAGAAAAATCCTTCCTTTCTGTTTCTGATTTGCCCAGTTCGCAAAGATTTGCAGGCCAAAGAGCATATGCAGAAATGAAAGGTATAGATCCAGTAATAAAAAACAGAGAGCTAAATAAACTGAAATAAATAGAGAAAAAATAACTAAAAACTACAAATAAACATTGTATGCCTCTAGATCTTAAAAATGGCGTAGCTAGGGCTACTAGAAACCTTTTCGTGTCAAACAAAAGGGGTTCCTCACTGGAACAGATGCTCCTAACATAATAGAGTAGTCCTCTCAACCTGAAAGTAGTAAAAAACAGTACATCTAGGAAGCGAAAATCGGATGTAATTCTAGCGGCTTCAGATTTGCATCACCAATAGATGCAGTGTTCAAATAGCTCTGATACCATGTAGAAATTTACAGGGTAAGTTCCTTAGACAGAACACCAAAGGACACCACTCACAATCAGATCACATATAAATACACCAATATTCTTGATGTGGTTAAAACCCTCAAAGAGGCAAATAGTCCACGGCCTGAGACAACGCGACGACTTCAGGGAATTTATTAATAAAATAATGAAAATTTACATAAGCTTCTATCATGAACGGTTACACTACAAATGACCCTCCATGCTCTTTAAATATATATCATGGACAAATCGGGTGTTAATCCATAGATCAAGTGTCAGTAATACCGAAGAGAGAATAAACCATCGGATCATTACATATCGTGACCGTCAGATTGTAAGTTACAAAATTACATAGTAAAGAAACACACTTTACTTAACTATACACTAGACCAAGTTATACTTAACTATTTCCTATGTGTCGGGGTATCCTAACAAAATTAAGGAATAGTAAATAAATATTGTTTGTTTTAATTATTCCTAGGTGATTTAGTCAAATGTGTAAATAAATAATTATCAAATAATTAATAATTATTTTTAGGTAAAAATAAATAAAATTGATTTATTCAATTATCCTCATGGGGTTTTATTTTTATCTTTATTTTAAACATAAATAATTTAATAAAAATGGTTTACTAAATTATTTCCTATGGTGAAAGTGATTTTACTATGGTTAAATTTATCCCACATGGTGTATTTTGATCCACCTAGTTAGAAATGGCTAGATTATCATTTTTTAGGTGATAACATAGTTGTCTGCAAACGTGCATATACCAGTGAAAGAAGCTTAAAATTCAAGTAAATTTGAGGGTTAGTTGTGGACAATATTATTTGTACCTGATGGTATGGCAATATAAAAGCACAATATATTTCTTACACCTTCCAAATAATGTGAAAATCCAAAGTTTAAAAGTGGAGTCAACGCAAGTATGCTTAAAAATATTATAGCTGCTTCATTAGATTTATTCATGTATACAAAACGATTAATGACATGATGCTCAGAATGTTATGAGGCATCAAAATACTGCAAGAAAAGTTGTCATTAGATCCTTTTATTAGTTCAAAACATTGAAGCTTCAACATGAAAAAACCTATATGAAAAAGGTGATATGAAGCCAAATAGTGGGTAATATTACTGAACCTTAAGCTTGAAAATTGTTCGATGAAAATGTTGATGATGAAACTATGCTAAAGGACTAGAAGAATTTGTGAAATCATTGAATATCTCCTTGTTATTTCTCATTGTGAATCACACCCCCTTTCCATTGATGTCAAAGGGGGAGGTAAGTAGAGGTAACAAGGACATTCTAGGGGACAATCAATGTTTTTACATTAATGCTAACGGAGGAGACCAATGGCATTATTTTCATTGATCACAAAGGATAAAAAAGCAAGTAGCAAAGCCATATGAGTAGAAAATTATGTTGGAGGGACATTTGACATGAAGATATGAAGTTGATGGCAAAGAAACAAAAAGAACAACAAAGGAAAAGGAACAATAGCAAGGAAATTAGTAGTAGCAAGCATGTATGGTTATGATAAAGGAAAAGAAGCAACAAAAGAGCAACAAAATATGTGATGGAAATGGAGTAGCAAGGAAAAGAACTAGGAAAAGAAGAGGTGATGGTAAAGGAGCAACAAAAAGGCACATAAGTAGGAAAAAGCATATGTTTTTCTATTAACAAAGAATCAAGTTATTCTTGTTATTCTTGACTATAGTATAACAAAGGAGAAACAAATACCTTGATGGCTTGGAAGAACATTGATGCTTGCATGCGTTTTTTATAATGCTGATTTCAAGACTTGCTTAATGGAAACAATTGTTGTGATGCAAAGCAAGACTCCATGAAAGCAAAGGAAATGCAATACTCCGTGACAAAAAAAGAAATGTTCTTGAGACAATGACATAAAGATGTTGTGATGCAAGTCCAAGGCAATGGAAAAGATGTTACGTAAATTACTGTAATGCATTAATGGAAAATTTTGCTACTGATAATGAGAAATGAATGCTCAATTACATAGTCATATGTTACTCATATAATGTTACAAGACATTGGCATTATATTGATGAATTTAATCATTATATGTGTATGAAAAATAATATTGGGTGGAACATTTATTTTTGTGTTCTAATATTCAAAATATGAATAATTTGGAAATGAATGAGTGGAAGGAAAAGAGTCAAATTTGTTAACTTCATATTCTTATGTGGCATACAGATAACCATAAAACTATCTTTATTAAAGATGTGATTTTGGAGGGAAAGTAAGAGGTTAGAGATTTGGAGAATGTGTGAGAGTTGATTGAGGTGTTAGGTGTTAGTTACCTGGAACATATAAAGTTTTTGTGAAGAAGATTGGAAGGGAAGAAGAGGCAGAGATGAATATGGAGATATGAAAAATTGATGATTAGGTTAACCGAAACATTGTTGTTTATTATTTGTTTCAGGTTATTGTATTCTTCTTTCATGTAGTGGATTGATAAATATTAGGTTGGAACCTGTCGAGGTAGGAGCCTCCTATGGGTTGTGGCCTACGGAAATGATATGGGAGTTGGAGCTTCCTTTCATGTTGCAGGTTGTAGAAAATTGAGTTATCATCCTCCTGTAGGTTGGAGCCTACAGAAAATCATATTTAATAAGGGAGTAGGAGCTTTCCTTTGCATCACAATAATAATAAAATCTTGGTTTCCCCCCTATATGGGTTTCCACTTATATAGGGTGTAAATATGTGTTGTTATTATGTGATGATGTGATGTTTTAGTTTTATTATTAATTGTTTTTCACATATTCAATTTGATGGTCATTATTTGTTAAGATTCTCATTTAATGTTCCATTTAATGGGTTTAAAGAAAGTCAATTTAATTTCTATGAATGGACTAAAATGATTCACACCCCCCTCTATTTTTTGTCAAGTTTTCATCACTTTCTATTCTCTCTCCCCCACTTTGACATCAATGGAGAAGGGAAATACCAACATTGAAGAATAATAACAACAATATGAGGGGATGATAGAAGTACCCCCACTAAAATTATCAACACCGTGTTGACTACAGGGATGGAACAAGCTAATCTTATAATTGGAATGGATGTTTCTGCTGCAATATAAGTATATGAAACATTGGTCTCAGCTACCAATATTGTCTCTGGCCAACATCATGCATCCTCTCATGCTGACCATGCTCCCCCTAAGCATCTAATAGGGTTGCAAAAAACCTCTATTTTTTGTTATACTAACACTTCTACTTATCTACAAGCAGCGTCCTCGGGAAGTGCAATAGACTACTGTTCATGAACTGAGAATCAAACCAATTTTGAGCAATGGTATACAATAAAGCGTAATACAAGTGAAAGGCTTCATGGGGAAACTACATGGTTGTGATAAGCACATAAGGCTGATATATGACTCTCCTATAAGCACTACTATCATATTCTAATCACTCTCTGGACCCAATGTGTACATCATTCACAAAATGCAACAAGGCTACATCAATGATGTACAAAACAAGATATGACTTTTGCACCCATTATCCCAAATATTGTTGAATTTGACAAGTTTTACAATACATTGTAGAAACCATGGCTCTTGCCATGACCAATGAAGCCAAATATGAGATAGCGATGATACATGGATTTCACAACTACACATAAGTGTGCTTTGCTCTATGCATGCCCAATACAAAGACATAACATAAATGCATGGCATCAATGGGCAATAATTTGTTCTCCATGTACCAATAAAAATAGGAGTACAATACAAGGCATATGATCACACGTGGATACTCTCAACACATCACCCATAAACAAGGATCTCACCAACAACATATATGAAGCTCTCATCACCATAAAAAATGAACTCTCTGTAGCAAAGTCATGATAACTACCCACAACCACCACACTTTGGATAAACATCCAAAACATATTGGTCTGAGAGTAGAACTACAAATAGCATGACATGATAGTAGCAACATATATGTCCTCATCATCTGTAAACAATATATTATCAATGAGTCTTAACAACATATAAGAAAATTCTTTCAACACCAACTCTAGCTATTGGGAAATAAAGCTGTAAGAAATAAAACATCATTAGTAATAGATGAGCCAATACAAGAAATATCTCCAAGATCAACAATGTGTGGATAAATACGTAATTTATTTGAGAATAAATAACAAAGAATTTATCTATGCAATGAAAAAAACAACAAAAGACCCTGCAATATAACATCGTCAACAACTCATCATCTCCTTGATCTCATGTTATGAGGTGAACACACACTCTCTCCTCGTACAATGAGATCAAATTCCCAAGAAAGAAAAGCATTACAACCAAAATATAATAATCAACACACATACTCTCATGAGATTCTATCAACACCATACTCTTGCTATGCACCATAAAAATATACCTCTAATCCAACTTGCACAAGTGCATAAGCTCATCACAACTCAGTTATTCAAATAATAAACATCTGAGCAACAACATGAATCAAACATATAGATATATAAAACATGAATGATAATATGTAAAATCTATAAGTGCCAACTCCAATAAAGCATTTATATACCTAAATAATACCCACACATATAGGATAATACATGACATAAATGTGATCTAGGAAAATAAGCACTAACAATATACCAACTATGCCATGCAAGAATACTAACACATATGAATATCTGAGGTAGCCACAACAAAACCAATGTCAAATAGATGAATAATAAACCCCCCCATAAAAAACAGAATGAGAAAAATCTACTGGTCCAATAGAAGTGAAACTACTGTGATCCTCCCTTACTCTTTCACATTCTTCAATTTGAAGAGCGCATGCTCAAAAACTTGATCAAAAAAATATGACCAACGTCACCATTAGTAGCATAAATAATTATAGAATACATTGGGTTGAATACATGGATACCATGTCTTAAAAAATATCATAAAAGTAATATACAATTGCTCCAAAGCTATCAACAAATATATATGTGGTTGGTCCAACCATTGACAAATGGTAATAAGGATATCGTATAAAATAGAAAAGATACTTCAAAGCTCAGGTATCTCACCCTTAGCTCAAGCATCATGTACCTAAAATTTATATTTATCTTTATACTTTCTTTTCATATGATGGCAAGCCTCATTTTTTGGTGTGGGTGTTTTGTTGCGCTTTTCTCCTCGCAACTTTGATGTGTTGAAATTTGACATGTGCATCAAATTCTTTCTTCTTTTTTGGATGACCTTACATTATCTTCTCCCTTTGACTGAATCATCTATAACACATGAGAAACTTGTAATCTTGGGCCTTATAGTCAATATTGTCACACACATAATACCTTATGTGGCCAGGGAATAAAGAAATACATCCATATATTTTGTTGTTCTTGTTTCTATTGTTTTCATATGTCCTCTAGTTAGTAATGATATGGCGAAAATCATTGCACAAGAAATAATTACCATAAACATTACTCTTATACATGACTATTGATGATCTTCGTAATGAGTGAAATCTTCTTTCATGCTTTCCTGGGGATTCTTCTCCTTCTTCAATTCCTTTTGCAATATACTGTGATATGTCTAGGTTTTTGAGACTTAAAACATCTAACATCTCCTAAGGGTGCAAATGATCTCTCTGTAGAATAAATTTTCTTTGGGATATTCTTTTGCTCCTCACTTGGCTATTGGTTTTGTTGCTAGTTTTCCTTTTCCACACTACTACTTTTATTTCCTGATTTTCTTGCAAATGATTCTACCCTAATTCTCCTCCTTTTTAATTCCTATTTTGTAGAATCTTCTTCAGCTTTTAGTGCTTCACAATTTTCTTTGATCTCCTTCATCTGATTTCTCACTTCCTCTTGAGTTATCCTTGCTCATTCCAGCTTGGAGGTTTTCTTCCCTACTTCACTTCTTAATAAAACTACTTCATCCTCTTGCCTTTAACACTTATCTTTCATTTCCATATATTGTTTCCTTGTTCCTTCTTCAATTTTCCTTCCTTCTTCTAGCTGAGTTTTTAATCTGATAATTTTTCCTGTGTAGGCACACTCCTTTTCATAAAAAAATTACAATAACTTTTTTTGATATCTATTCTCAATTGTGAGTCTCTTAATATTTGCTTCTAGGGCCACTACGTTTAATTTTTCTCCATCTCCTGAATGTGATTTATTTCCAAAAATATTACCTACTAATTCTTCATCACCTTGACCAGTAAAAAGAAGGGTTCTTCTAAATGTGAAAAAAATCTAACTTGTTTGCTACTCGTCCTCTTTTGAGACACCTTCTTTTTTTTCTCTTCCATGGTTGACAATCTACTCTTGAGTAGTTAAGATTCACTTGAGAGAACCCACTATAATACCACTTGTTGGAAATATAAAGCACTACTAAGAGGGGAAGTGAGTTAGTATTGATGGAACTTAGAAAAATTTCACATTTTTTACCGAATCACTAAACAATCATACACATCATAACAGTAGTAGATAAATTCAACAAATCACATAAGAGCGATAATAAATATGAAGACAAATATGCGCAATGAGACACATGTATTTTTGGTGGAAAACCTAAAGGGACAAAAACCACCCGTTGTTGTTGTGTTTATTCTCATTATCTTATTATTATATAGTAAAATATTTTACATCTTTCAGTAGGCCTCCACCAGCTAGGAGCCACTACCTCTTTGACAGTATTGTTGGCAACAACTTGCTGGAAAGAAACACTCCTAATAAGCCTTGCCCAACCATCAATGGAAAATTTCCCTAGCACTGGATGGAGATGCCACTCCCGATATATCATTTTGTTGACCACCACCATCAACGTGAAACTATCCCTTTCTTATTCATCCACTGCTGAATGGAGGCCCCAAACTCCTCAAACTCTTAAAGCCACACTTTGATTCATTTTCAAACTAGACTCCAAGTAGAACTACACATCTCAATAGCAACACATTAGTTCTATGCAAAATGATAAATTTGATCGAAACAAACACTACATAAGATAATCTGATAAATGCGCTAGAAAAAACAAAATACATAATATAGATATTCAAAAATTCCTTTTCACCATCTCCTCACTCACTACTCAATATTTTGATTGAAAAATGCTTCTTCCACATCTATAGGTTATATTATGTCTCTATAGGTCTTTAGGAAATATTCATAGTCTTCTCCACTTGCATTCTCTTATCTTCTCACACACTAGCAATACATCTAACCTCAACTCAAAGCAATTTCCAATATATCATTTCTTGGAATGATTAAAACAATAATTGCAATCAAAGTAATGGAGAGATAATCATCTCTGTTCAAATGCTCCATTATCTTCATTGAATGATAAATATTATCAACTTTAACCATTTTCTATAAGACTCCCTTGGACTCTTTTTCCAATTACCAAGTGAAAAGACCCAAGTATATTCTCATAGAGTGCACTAGAATATGCACAGGTTTTGAGAGAAACCACCTACAAAGTGTAACAATTTTCCTCCTTTAAGGAAATATGTTATAACACACCTTAGGAGACTAATAAATAATGTTACAATGTAGGTTGTCTTTATGTTACCTGTGTTACCCCTTCTAAGCCTCCTTTCTTCCATCGCCTCAGCTTTAGGACTCTAGAAATTGTCCATCTAGCTCTTCATGACTCTTCTAATCCTGTAGATCCTATACAAACTCGTATCAAGCCTCTGATAATCATGAGAAAGCTTCCAAGTCTGTTCAAATTCCTCTAAAAGTATCAGTAAATCATCATAAGCCTCCACCTTTCCAGGTACCTCTTCATATTTCTTCCACTCTTCTGCCAATCACAAAGAATGAGATACAATCTAGGTTGAAATCAACACAATACAAACAATGCTAAGTGCCTATTGACACCAATCCCAAGAGTAGAAAACTAGAAAATGATAATGATAATATATATTAGCTAAATATATATATAATGATAAGAGAAGGGGATTTAGTTATATAATCACTATAAAAAATATTATACAATGACATTAAAAAGAGTTCCAAGATATACATAAATAAAAATATTATTAATATGACAGTTATATGAAATGTTGTTACAATACAAATAAAACAAAAATATACTAAAAATAAAAAACTATATTTCACATATTTATTCTATTTTTGAGTTATAATAGGTAACACTCCTATAGAAATATTTATCAGAGGGGGGGGGGGGGGGGGGGGGGGTGGGGGGGGTGTGGGGGGAATCTGATCATAGCCCCGAATTAGTCCTACATTGATTTGGTATTGCAATCTTTGGCCGAAATGCGGGCTTGGTTGCCATGTGGGATAGTGAATTTTAGTTGTAAATTATGCATAAGTGCTAGCATAATTCATTTTTATGTTAGATTTCTATCACCTCCTTCATATCCATATATCTTATTCAATCTTAGTTGAATGCTAATTTTAAGTTAGGTATGTTGATTTATAGATTGAATGGCTTCAAATTTTTATATTGGGATTATTGTATCGAGTAACAAAGCATTCAACAGTGGTATATTAACTAATATATTGATATAATCTACTATCACTATTTCTATATTGAACCTTGTGATTGATTAATTGATTGAAACAAAACTATGACACATTCATAAACTTATGGAAAACATACAAGAATCTGAAACAAGAAATGCTAATAATAACCACACAAAATGAGACATATATATCTTCTAAATAATTAATTTCATTAGTCCCAAAACTGAGGCATTATCCACAACCACCTTCTAATTACTCTGGCCAACAATACTCCATATCACTCTTTGTTTATGTCCTTCACAGATAATTGTTTCTTCACTCGATGCTTCTATTTTTCTCTACTTAGGTACATTTTGAAGAATATGATTCCTTGAATTAACATAATAATAATACCCTAATCTAACAAATTCATCTTTTGGATACGTGGGGTTATCAACAACAAGAGCATTGCCTCACAATTTGGGAATTAGAGGAATAGGAGAAATGGGATTTTGATTAATGATTTCGATTTGTATCGGGTCAATTGTTAAATTAGTGTCTTGAGAAACGTTTTCATGTCCAAAGGACTTAGGGAAAGGCTCTAGGTATTTTCGTTTTCTTCCCTCCTCTTCCAATTTCTTCAATTCTTTGTCACTCTCTTTACAATTTATTAGGATGTTCCTTACCTTCAGCTTTGTCATGGGCCTTATTTTCCTATTGTCTTTGGGATTTTGCATGAAGCCACTTATTTTATAAGAATTCATCCTTTGGTATTTCCTTTTCCTCTTTAACTTTATAAATTGCATCGATGAAAAAAAAACACTTTTCTTTTTCCTTTTCTCTCAACTCGTTAGTCAGATATTGTATTGTAGAGGTGACATATTTTCTTTCTCCCTTTCCTCCATTCTCTTCCTGACCTCCTAATATTTAAAAACATCCTGAAATACTAAGTTGTTAGGAAGGAATTCATGCTCATGTATCTACAAAAGCTTCACTTACATGCAATGTTCTTTTATTACACCATGAGGATCATATCTCCTAAAAACACCAGCCAACAACTTTAGGTATTTGAGACTATTTTCTTCCTTTTTCACTTATGGGAACTTAATTAATCCATAATGGAAAATGTTGATTGAGAATGTTAGCCATCATCTTTTTGAATTATTTTACAAATCTAAAGCTATTCATGTTCCAACAATTTTCTAAGTAATTTCTATGATCATAAATTTGTTAGGGATTAATTGTGACATCAAATGGGGAGATATTTAATATCCCTATATATGAATATAAGTGTAAATATCTTCATAATACTGATTCCCCACCCATTCATGGCTTTCCTAGCTTCTTCCAACACTTTGGGATCCAAATGAAAAAAGATGATTTGGTGTCTCCATGATAGGAAATTGTCGTATATTTCATAAAATAACTTGGGATGATGGTCAACAGATAACACTTGGAAATAAATATGAATTGGTGTCATATTGGGTGTCCACTTCAAATTCACGCCAAGGAATTGATTAGATTCAAGAAAAGGTGTTTATAAGATAGTTTAACATATAAAAAGGGCAACTTTCCTTTTCATGCATTTTCTTTATGTTCTGAAGAGACTTTATTAATTTTTATTAAAAGTGTGTTTCAAAAATTGAAATACAACCAATGGAGACTATCTCTATAGCCAAAGGTAATCATCCATGTTTGAAATGGCACCATGGAACTTACTATATAGCCTACAAGTAATCAACGCAAAAATGGAGGAATGGTGGTCGAAGACGTTGGGAGGATATTGCTTGTTGGTGTGCTCCTTGAAGAAGTCACTATCCCACCACCATCCCTTCAAAAAAAATTGAAATTCATTCTTTTGTAAAGAATGTTTCCAAGATTTATTCCTTAGCTTGAATTTTAGAGGCTTTAGGTGATATGTTTGACTAAAGACATTGATCTTCAAAGGAGCTATAATATTTATAATGATGCTAACTATGACTTATTTCTCCAAATCCACATAATCAACAACCCAACTTTTCATTTCGTTATATTTCATAAGCCAACTTCATTTCCACATGGTAAATATCAATCCTCTTTATATTACACATTGCGCCAAAGTCTTCATATGATTTGGTGAACTATGTGTTGGCATAGTTTCTCTAAATTTCTCTGTAGTCGAAGTGTATGTTAGCTTCGATGAAAAATATAGTATCCATGAAGTGGGTTTCATGTTTTGATGCATCTTGCCCAATGGGCTTCCTAAGATTAATCATTTAACATTTACCTTTACATGTTTTTGATATATTTTGATTTGTTACACCTTTGGTACCTCCATGTAATAAATGAATAGAAGCTCCAAAAATGTGTGTCATTCCAAATTTGAATAATAATTCATAGATAAAGCTTCTTAATCTTACATAATTGCAATTAATTATAAGAAAAGTATCCGCTATGAGGATATATTTGTTATTGTGGAGAGGCGTGAAGGAGATAAAAGTATGTGAATAGATGGAAAATAGTGGGTAGATATATGTTTTAAAGCCCTCATTTACAAAATTTAATTATAACTATATGAAAGATTTACTAGATTCTAGGTAAGTTAGAGCACTTTCCAGGATAAATCCGAGTTTGTGTGAGAAAAGGAATAAAATGATCAAATAATTCACGAAGTGGAGCAGTGTGTTCATATTAGTGGCTCTTTTATAATGGTGATACATTGGAAGAAATCCATCAAAATGGACTAATGGGAATGAAATGGAGAATGATCCAATAGGAGATGTGTGATAGCTATAAGAACATGTGAGATCATTGGGGTCAGAAAGTCAGGGGTTGAGAGATTACGACTTTTACAGAATTATTCGATGAGAAACATCTAATAATGGGAGAGGCTAAGCTTTGATTAGAAATTGTGAATGAAATCCAATTAGGCTTGACCATGAATGTCAAGAACAATCAGTTGCTAAAGTTGAATAGATGATCATAAAGGATCATTTGATAGAAACTTTTTGATAAGACATCACCATCAAGAAGTAAAAAAGAATGAGGGTTCAAAAGCTATTGGAACTATTTCTAATTTTTTTATGTTTGATACAGGCCATTGCTAAAATATGAAGTAAATGTATAACAAGTGTTTTAGGGCCTTAGAGCCAATGAGAAGGGTTATTCAAGGGATGTTTAGGTGGCGCACCTGGAAATTTTAGAAGAAAGTGGAGGGTCTCCTCATAGTGGTTTACTATTTACTAAATTTTAGGGGGACATTTGTTAGGCACAACAATTGACAACTCATTACCGAATACAAAGTATTTATTCTTGATTATAATATTAACATTATTCAATATTTTTTTTCAAATAAGGATAAGACTTCACGAGTTACAGTTTCCTTCTCTTTATGCCCCACATCACCAAGTTCTTATTTTATCAAATAATTTGAACCATGAATCGAATTTATATAGGATGATCCTCTAGGTATTATCTAGGAACTAGAGTATGAGATTCATTTATTCCTAGTTAGGACAAAAATATATCAATCCTGGGCTTGACAGGACAGATAGATCACATTAATTTCGAAAGAGGTTGTTGATGTCTGTTCCTCACCTCCAAACTGCCACAAGTAGAACCATCATATCTATGGGCATATATAGTCTTAGATAGGGTTGTTTATTAAACTCATTCTACCTAGACTTGGTGAAAATTTTAGGGGATAAATTTTACAAATGTGTTATTTTTGCGACAATTTTTCAAAAAACATATCACCAATTTGGTTAAAAACTCGCTTTTTTTTTACATATATATTATTAAATGGATGATATTTTCCAAACAAATTACCAATTAGGAAAAATATAGGAAAAATATTAGATCCTTAAAAAATACCCTGCCTAGATTTATGTCTGAGTCACAATAACTGCAACATCTAGAAAGAAACACACACACACACACACACACACACACACACACACACACACACACACACACACATTTCAAAAAATTATTATCTACTAAGAATGTCCACGTAGTGATTTTGGGGGTTGTAGGTATATTCAGAAACCCCATGGAGGCATGTGATGACAAGTATTTTGATGCTTCCTTGATTTGAAAGTGCCTAGGTTTGCATACTGTTCTTGTGGGAAAACAATTATAAGTATGGTTGGATTTAACTTGGATTAGTGTGATGTGAGTGGAGTCCTCAAATAATATTGGAAGGGCTATAACATTCCATTGAATTTGTTCATGCTTGAGCTCCAAGACTTGTTGAGAGTTCCTCCAAATAAGGGAAAATTACAATGACTAGTTTCAATTGTTAAACATTCTTCATTTTGAAATTGTTTTGAAGCCCAATCAAGATTGTAATATGTGTTCCACTAGAGATAAATCTCGTGAATGTTAAATCTTTGACCTGAATATATCAGATGTATTGGGATTAGATAAGAAGGTACAACTAGTTTGGGCCAAAAAAATTAAGTTTTATCCTAGAGAATAACGATGCTAGTATGACTTATTAAAATAATTCCAAAGAAAAAGTACATTAAAAATAAAAAGTAAAATTCATATTATATACAAAACTAGAAAACCACCTAGGTAGTTAGGTGAAGTAAATATTTAAGATCTAACCTCAAACTCTCATCTATGGATTTATGTATGAAATTATTTGGACTGAGTTGTTAATCAATATAAAATTGTCCAACGAAAATTGTTTCAAATTTCATGTGTTTTCTTTTTGTTTCTCTGGATTTGTCCCATTTCAGGACCAATAGTTCCACTTGGAACTCTTTGTTTCCTTAACATTTCTTGTTAAACTAGTGTTTTATAATGGGCTAGTGTTCATGGTACTTATATTTATCTTTTTTTTGAATTCCTCTTATAAATTCAACAAAGTATTGATGTGATTTTGCATGGTCGGGTATTTGATTTCTTGAATTATTGAGATAGTTACAATGTGGTAGGAAGATGTTCGATGACAACATGGCTTCTTGACCATAGATCATGAAGAAAAGGTATTTTGTGATGGAATATTTGGGGTTGATTCTATCTACTCAGAGGGAATAAGGGATCATATTATGCCAACTTATTTTATTTTGTGCTATAGATTTCTTAAGGATATAATTAAAATTCATTTTAGATGACTTAGTAAGGCCATTCCTTTATGGCCAATAATTTGTTGAGTATTTAATATTTATTCCCTTTTCCAGTGCAAATTTACTAAGATTCAGAGAAGATAAGTATCTATCATTATCAAGGACTAAGGATTCAAGAACTTCAAATTCGGTGATAATATTCTCTATGAGGAAGGACATCACTTGATTTTCATTTACTTGCTTGAGGGGTGTAGCTTTAGTCCATCTTGTGATGTAGTCCATTTTGGTTAGGATGTACTTATGTTGTTGTGAATTATTTAGCATAATATCTCAAATTATATCCATTACCCATTACTAAAAGGATATTTCTAATATAGTCAGATAAATAAGGGGAAAAATATTCCTTTCTTGACCTACAACTTTATGAAATACTTCAAACTTACAAACATAAGCATGTGTGTCTTTGAATAGAGTTTGACAATAATAATCAGTGTGCATAACCCTATGGGTTGTAGCATATCCTCCAAAATTTCCTCCAATAGGACCATTGTCAAGATAATTCACAACTTGGGATTAGTAGCCGGGGTGATGGTATTGGGGTCAAGGGCAGTTCTGAGAGTATTTCTAGGCAGGAAAATAAGGTGATGAATCTGTCTAGTTTCTCCTTTCCGCAGGCGGTCTTTAGTCTTCTAGGCAAGGGTCTTAACTTTGCCTTAGCACCCAGGAAGATCCCGGTTGATGACATCATTTGTGATGTTGAATTTGGCATTAAGAACCTTCCGGATAAGATTAAAGACACCATTAGACAGGATTGTGCCGTGGCCCTAAGGAGGGCTAAGCCTCCCCGTAGCAATATCAGCAAGACTGAGTTTGAGGCTTTGAAGACCTTGAACAAGAATCGGGAAATAGTGGTCTTGAAAGCTGATAAAGGTGGGGCTGCCGTCATTATGGATAGGAGTGATTACAGGAGTAAGATGCTCGATCATCTCTGTAATAGTGGAAGTTACAAGAAGCTTTCAAAAAATCCCCTTAAGAAGGTATCCAGAGCTGTCGCTCTGGCAATAAAGTCTTGCAATTCCACGAGTCCTCTTTCCCAGAAGCTTATTGAGGGAAACCCCATTGCTCCCAGGATTTATGGCCTTCCGAAGGTCCATAAGGAAGGGGTCCCCTTGAGGCCCATTGTCAACACCATAGGTGGTCCGACTTACCTCCTAGCCAAGTTCCTTGCCGCAAAGTTGAGGCCCTTGGTTGGTCAGACTGAGTCCTTCGTCAAAGACTCGGCTTCCTTTATTGATGATCTAAAAAGGGTTAAGCTGGAGTCCGAGGACATTCTGGTAAGTTTCGACGTGGTATCTCTTTACACCTGTATTCCTATCAATGAGGCCATGAAGGTGATTTATAAGCTCACAGACCAGGATACGGCAAAATTGGTTGAGCTTTGCCTCACCTCCACCTTTTTTAGCTTCGAGGGAGAATTCTATGAACAGACTTGTGGGGTTGCCATGGGCTCCCCCCTGTCCCCGGTAGTCGCCAATCTCTTTATGGAAGATTTTGAGTCTAAGGCTTTAGCCTCTTCTCGTCTCCTTCCTAAGCTTTGGAAAAGATTCGTAGATGACACTGGTGTTGTCTGGTCTCATGGTCCTGATGAGCTGGATCTTTTCTTCAATCATCTTAATAACCAGTCCGCCGCCATAAAATTCACGATGGAAAAGGAGGACAACGGTTGTCTTCCGTTCTTAGATGTTCTCATCTCAAAGAAAGCGGATGGTTCATTCTCTCATCAAGTGTTTAGGAAGAAGACGCATACTGAGCAATACTTGCATGCTTCTTCCCATCATTTCCCAGCTCAAAAGATAGGTGTTCTAAGCACGCTTGCCACCCGTGCTGTTAGAATTTCTGATGAAGAGAACTTGGAAAAGGAGAAGGCTCATCTCCTAGATGTCTTTGTGAAAAATGGATACGACAGGCACCTGGGTCAAAAGGCCTTCCTCAAGGCTAAGAAGGAGCCGTCTATCCGTAGGGATCCTTATGATCGTGTCATGGGAGTTAACCTTCCTTATATCCAAGGGACCACGGATAGGATTGCGAGGATTCTGAGAAAGTTTGATGTGCCCGCAACTTTTAGACCGCTTAATACTATCCGTAGCTCCCTCAAATCTGTAAAAGATCCTATTGACCCTAAAGACATGAAGGGTGTCTATGTCATCCCTTGTTCTTGCGGGATTCCCTATATTGGAGAGACGGGTCGCTCTATAAATCAAAGGATTAGCGAGCATTCAGCTGACTTGAGGCATGGGAGGATCAAATCCTCAGCCTTTGCCGAGCATGCCGAGAAGACGATGCATCATGTATGTATCGAAGAAGCTCAAGTCATTGCTAGAGTTGCTCAGTTTCACCATCGCAAATTTAGGGAGGCCCTGGAGATTGAAAAAAGGCCGGTTAATCTTAATAGGGATGATGGCTGGAAGATCAGCAGCTGCTGGATCCCAGCCCTATCTTCCTAGCCTCTGTGGTCCCCTCTTGGTAAGGTCTCTTTGTTTCTTGTTTCCCTTCCTTAAGAGTTGTTTTCCGTGGGATGTGTTGTCGTTTCTTGCTTTTCTCCGGATCTGGTTTGTTCTTATGTGAATTTTCGACCTTTTGGTTTGATTTAATTAATTTCCTTAGAAGGGAATTTTTTTTTTTTTTTTTTTGCTAAATTTTTTTTTATCATCATAATGCGAGGTTTAAGGGTAATTTTAAAATTAATGAATTAATTAAAATTTGCTTTGTCGAAACTTTCATATTAATTTTTTCCAGTTATTCAAAAAAAAATTTAACTTACCGCTCTAAATAATAGTAATAGTAAGATAAAAACTAATTTATAAAATATATACTATTAATAATTTTGATTTTATAAAAATATTCTCTATATATATATATATATATATATATTATATATATATATATATATATATATATTAAAACAAAATATAATTATATATAATTATATATATATATAATATTTATATATTTAAACATAGAAATATATATATTAGGTATTAATATTTTATATATATTCTTAGTTGGATAAATTTGTATATATATATTTTTATATGTTTGTATATTAATAGTTATGGTTTAGTTTCTGAAAAATTTTAACCTCATTAAATGATAGTAAAATAAAACTGGTGTATAAAAATATATTACTATATAATATATTTGATTTATAAAATATTATATATATATATATATATATATAATATATATATATATATATATATATATATATATATATATATATATATATTTAAACAATAATATTATAGTTAATATATTATATATATTTTAAACATAGAATAATAGATATTAGGTATTATTTTTTTTTTTTATATTTGCTTATATATTTAGTGGGTTAATTTATATATATATAATATATATATATATATATATATATATATATATATATATATATATATATATATTTATGTTTATATATTAATAGTTAAATGGTTTAGTTTTGAAAACTAACCACGAATCTTGTTACTTTCTAGGAACTACAAACTTCTGGTAATTTATTGTAATAATCGAATAACTTAACATTAAATTTAGTATTATAGTAGGTACGGAGAATATTAATAATATATATATTTATTAATAATTTGAAATTTTTAAATAGGCGTATTTAATATCTAACCTCTTTTCGGGTTTACTTTACCCAGTTTACTTGACTCCGTAAATATAATAATAATTATTATAATATGGTTTGACTGGGGTCCACAAGTTGAAAAGTAGCTGTTAGTCTTTCTAGCCGTTGGAGTCTCTGCTTAGACTATTTAACTCACTGATCTGGATCTGTATCTTCAACTTGTCCTGACGATGAACCACACTAGTTGGTTCGAAACGCGTCGACAAATGATCAATTATGTGATTTCGCCAAAAATATTTCTAAACAAATTATGGATCACAGAAGTCTAAATTCTATGAACTTTTTCTAAATTGTACATATCTAAAGAACTGAGTACAACATAATCAAAATTACTACAAAAACATGATCCCATTGATGAGCTTGTATGATTCAATAGATTGGAGTCTGAGGGACCTTCTTTTCTTAGGAGTAAGATGCATAGAGGCAAAACCACGAGTAATATAATACTTGAGCTTGAATATGAGTCAGTTGGGAAAAAAATGTAGCATTATCTTCTTCAATCATGGATACCTCATTCTCCTATCCCTCGTTAATATTCTAGTTACTTCTATTTTTTGCTACCAACTTACATAGATGTTGTCCTCTAACAATTTCTGTAGGATTTATCTCCAAGTCATATTCTTGTAGTGATGTCATCCAATTTTCCATTTGATTCCGTAATTCTTTTTGGATAAGTATATTTCTAATTGTAGGGTAAGGGACGATCACTTTGGCTATTGATTTGAGAAGGTATGCTCTAAAATGTTTCACTCTTTGTAGATTGCAAAGGCCTATTTTTTGACCTATGAATATTTGAGTTATGCTCCTTAGAATCCTAAAATCATGAATGGGATTGGTAATTTGTTTCCTTCTACATCCTTTTGTGTTGATATTATGACATATGATCCTTTGGAGGAAAATGTGTACAAATTGAAATATTTCTTATAATTTTTGCACAAAAGGGTCAGTGCTTCGACAATCATTTTTTATTTTATTTTGAAAAGAGTAATTGTTTTCATGTTTCCATTTAAAATCTACATATTTATTAATTATTTATTACAAAGGACTTAATATATACACAAAACGTGGTATCAATCACCTAAACAAAATGATTTTTCCCATAAAGGACTACATTTCTTTCTTACTACAAGGGAGTTAACAATTTTTTATTGCTTTCATCCTTTCATGCTCAATCAAAATTCCTGATTTAGATACATTGAATCCATAAATCTTACCTTCAATAACAACATAAATGTAATTTTTTGTATTTAAGGAAATCCCATACTTTCGACATCTATCAAAAATCTAACCCAGGTTTGAAAAGTGGTCACTCTTGTCTGAACAAAATCTTATGTCATCAAGGTGTATGACAAATCTTCAGTTGATGGCACCTCTAAAAGAGATATCCATTACTCTATGAAATATATCTCCTACATTACTGAGGCCAAAATGGATTTTTTTGAATGCATATGCTCCCCTTCAATCTAAAAGCAATCTTAAGTTGATCAATATGTGATACTAAAATTTGATTGGATCCCAAAATCCCATCTAGTAGGGAAATCATTTTAGACCTAGATGAGCACTAGAGGATTTGTTTTGTAAGGGGAGTTGGGTAACTATATTTAACTAAAATTATGTTTATATTTATGAAATAAACACACAATCTAATATGGTTGTTATTTTTCCTAACTAGAACCAAATATGTGATCCACTCAACATGCCTAACAAGAAAAACAATATTTGTGGCCAAAATTTTGTTCATTTATTTCTTAACTATTGGTTACATGGATGGACATATTTTCCTTATCATTTTTTGAATTGGTTTAGCAACTTCCTTCAAAGGTATTACATGTTGAAGGAATTTTGCATCAAAAGTCTTCAAATAATAATAAGTCCATGCAAACATATCATTGAACTCACTCAATAATTGGATAAAGTTTTATATTTCCTCAAGAGTGAAACTTGTTCCAAAGTTTTTATTCTTAGGAAACTCATGGGTCCTTAAATTTATGACCTCATATTCTATTGTATAATTTTTCTTCCTACAATTAGATACTTTCTTAAACTTGTCGTAGAGGTCATAAGACTTCTTTAATTTGGCTCCCAACCCTGGTGTCACATACCCATATACTCTCTCTAAATCCAATTCTTACTTTTTCATTATTTATCATGTATATATTCATCATTGATTGATTCCTTCAAATTTCCTTCCATGTGGAGGAAGTTCACAATGTGATAATCATCGCCAAAGACTTCCCAACACATGGTTTTATGAGGGACCAAGGGCTTATAGTTCAAATACACAAAGAATTAATTAGTATGGTATTTTTCAAAGCGAATCATTTTAGAGGAAACATTTGCTAGTAGGTCAACATCAAAATTTTGAGAACAAGGAATGGAACAAATACTAAATGCATAAAAATGGTTGGTTAGATTCCATGCCTCATGCTATTAATTTTTTAAGTGATTTGAAATGCAATGTATTGAATGTACAATTTTTGACCATGACTTCATAGTTTCCAAATACCTTAAGGAATTTTACATCATAATTGACTACTTTCTTGAGTCCTTGTATTAAAGCCTCATACCTAGAAGTGTTATTCATGCACTCAAACTCTAATATGCAAGTGATAAGGGTTTTATTTTCATTCATATCTTTGAGGATTCAACTAACATTTGCATCCTCACTGGATTTGGAGACATTGGAATATAAGAAAAGAAAATCAACATTTGATTCTACATTAGCAACATTTGAATAAAGTGAAGAACAATCTATGCTTAAAATATGAGTACAATTCATTACATCCGACTCTCATGGTGAATCCACATATGGTGAGAAATCAACCTAAATGTCCCTAAAAATTGTCCACACAAAAATTCTGAAGTACAATGTCCCTGAACAACATAGGTTCCTTATATCCTCCAAATTAATTAGGAAATGTTTCATAAACCTCTCCTAAACAACTAGTCTTTTATTCTCTTGTCCCTTATAAGGTAACCATAAATGGGACCATTTTGAAAATTAGATATTTTATTTGGATGATCAATCACGACTATGTAATAAACCATAATGATCAAGGATATCTACTACAAACAAGTCAATTGTTTGGAAAACCTTAGGATTGGAGCCTAGTCTAATGACAGTGTTTAGGAGAGTTCCTAGAAATGTAACACATGATCTATACAATTGGACAATTGGAGTGTCACATTTCTAAGACTAATAATTGATCATTTCAGAAATATCCAAGGGAATACCATTAATCGATTATCGTGAATTAACCATGTATTTGTCTAAATTTTTATTGTGTATCTGAAAGGTCAAGAGGAAAGTAGGTGTTTCATTAGTAGTCGTTTCTCGTGTTAAGGAAGCATCATCGATGATTGGTTCAATAATAAGAGGATTTGTATCTTGAGAAAATTTGTTAGATGAATCATTTGATTCCTTATTACAAATAATTTTTAATATTATGTTAAGGTGATGCGGTTGATTTAGAGAAAGAAAGTCAAATAATGGAATGGTTTATTTCAATTCTTGAGAGTTTCAATGAAACTATATCCTGATGGTGGAATGCTTGGGGGTATGCTCATTTTAACTTACAAAAAAGAAGATCCAGAAGTTTTTGGTTATGGAAGTTGATGATGGATATTTATCTGTTGATATTGAGCATTTACATCAGGTGTTATATGCTAAAACTTCCTTAATTATTTGATTTATATAAGGTCTAATTCAAAATAACCCAATTATTGATGATTATTGCACTTCTCCTAGATGTTTTACTTCTAGATCTTCTATCCCTATCTTATGTTTTCCCTACTTTCCTTATTTGGAGTTTAGGATGGTTTCCAAGGATTTGAGAGTGACATAGATATCTTGTAATTGGGCTACATAAAGAGGAGCACTATTTTTAATTGTTGGTGTATTGTATCTTCTGAAATAATATTTATTATTTGAAATAGTTTAAACTTCTCTTGCTGCCATTTTTAGATCAATGACTTTCTTTCTCAAATTTTTTATCAGCTTAGTCATGTTAAAGAGATCAGGAAATGGTTGTTGTTTTTTATTGGTAGTATTTCTTGTTTGATGTCAATGCTTTCTTCTAAATTTTTATGTTTTATCCTCAACTAAAGTCATTTTCCCATAAACACCCAACAAGTCTTTCTCAAATTTAATGGTCTCTTGAAATTTTTCTTCCAGGATAATTTTCGCTACTCTTTTTATGAACATGGCTATGGATGATGCTAAACATAAGTGTAGAATTCAATCGCCACTTCATAAATGGGTTGAGAAGCATACTTTTTTTCCTATGAAGAAGAAATATTTTATTGAAGTATTTAACTTTTTTTTTTACAGTTCATTTTCATATGGGATAGTTCTTGAAGGAGGCTCACAAGATTCTTTATGTTCTACAATCTTTTCAAGAAACAAAGTTTTGAATGTGCCCCAATTTGTAATTGATCTGGGAGCTATGGTAAAATACGATTATGAATATTTTCCATAGAAGGTATAACGAAACAATTGTAAAACCAAATCCTTGTGTTCCATACTCATTATTTCCACAACGAGCATCAATTTCTTTACGTGATCATCAAGTGAATCCTTCTTTTTGAGGTCAAATTTTAGGAGAAATTCCTTTTGATGCTTAAGAAAGTGATGAAACTTTATAAGCACCATAATGGCATCCTAGGATAGCCATGGTATATTAGCCATGTTTTTGTTTTGGAGGATTTTGGTGATCATTTTTGGGGGTTTGAGGTGGAAATATTTCTGAAGGAAAAAGTGATTTAGGAGAATTGTTAGATGACGAATGAGAACCTCATGGGGATTCATGTGGAAAATAAAGTGGATATGGTGGTGGACCTAAACCACTTTTCAAATATATATATATATATATATTTTTTATATTTTTTTATCGATAAAGTTTTTAGTGCTCACAAGTTGTTCACTAAATTGTAATTTGAGGTTCTGGTTTTTATGGATTTAGGTTTTGTAGTCAAATTATATTCTATTTACCTACCCTTTTAAGTGTATTCAATGGTTATTATTCCTTGATTACATGGTATGGCTCGAGAAATTATTCTACTAGTCTAGAGCATCTAAAAAGTTTGCGAATTTATGGGTATAGAGGCACTAATAGGAGTGTTCTCTACTAAATCTTTGGTCAAGGTCTCAATTAAAGTTATTAGAGGATTCAATGCCTATTGAGTGTATATCTCAGGAAGAGAATCAATTTTTGTACATGAGGGAGAAGATGAAAGTGATGTAAGATTACTCACAATTGATTTGTTGGTGATTTGTCTCTTTTAGGCTTATGCTTGTAAATAATTAAGTATGTATTTGCCTCATTACCAAGGTTGTATTATAAAATTGCTTTGAGACCTATTAGATAGCCCCTTCTTCTAGCACCAAAATGGTGTTCCTATTTAACCAATCGTCAATGGGAGGAGAAAACCCAATCATAGGCTCCAAATAAAGCTTCTTTCATTTGGTATGGTAATATTTGACTGGAATGTGGGCCTCATTGTCACTATAAGATAGTGATTTGTAGTTGTAAATTATGCCTAAGTGCTAGTGTAATTCCTTTCTATGATAGATTTCTATCACCACCTTTGTATCTGATTATCTTATTTCATCTTAGTTTAATGCTAATTTTAAATTGTGGAGGTTGACTTATAGACTAGATGTCTTCAAATTGTTGTATCAAGAATTATTTTCTTGAGTAACAAAGAATTCAACTATTGTATATTAACAATTATATTTATATCTATTCTACAATCACTATTACTATATTGAATCTTTTGAATGATTAATTAATTGCAAAAAAATTCATGACACATACATAAAATAATGGAAAATAAACAATATATAAAAAAATCAATGCTAACAATTACCACAAAAAAGGAGACATGTCTATCTTCTAGAGAAGTAATTGCATTAATTATCTAGAAAAGACTTATTTATAAAATATTACAAGAAGATCTTTTAATAGGAAACATCTTCCTTTTCTTCCTGCCCACCCCCACCCCACCCTTTCCTTATTTCTTCTTTGTTCTAGCCTTAGGTGCTTCCATATTTATACGTTAAAAAATATTTAGGAAATTCACAACTCAACCATTGCCATTGCAACATTAAAACTTGTTAGAAAGTAACTATTGTAGATAAACCTTCCATAATACATGAATATCCAAAATTACAGATATCTAAGGGATTTCCATAATTTGTAATTGTTTCTCACCCTTAAGCACATTATCACCTAACATTTTGATGTACCTTCTCATGTTGACCATGTCACAATCAAGTTGGTCCACAACTTTGTTAGGGGAAATTACGAACATGTCCATTGACTCGTCGCGAAGCTTCAAAATCTATTTGGTTTTACTAGTCACAACCAATTGGACCTTGGTTATCTCCTTGAGCTTGTATTAATGGGCATGGGATTCATAAAATATTCCATGGGAACAAGGTCCCACTCTTCTTATAGCTTGCTTGTACCAAACCACATGCGCTTGTCTATACCCATAACTTCTTCCACATTTTTTGCAGTTGTATTGTGGCCTACAAATATCAACTAGGCCTAGTCCCTTACCTTTTCCCTTTAATGAGTTGTGGTAGTGAATCGGGAGTGTCCCAATTCTTCTTTTGCTAGTCAATGATATGGTGCAATTCCACACTAGCTATGTGTTGGGATTTTAACTTGGAATTATTTTCATCGATTATCCACACAAAATGTACAAAGTGTATTTATTTCCCCTAATTTCACTGCAAAGGCCTTTTGAGCCTTTTTAAGATCATTATTTATTTTTTGAGCTTGTATATTAAGCACTCAAGGATCCTCTTGAGCCTTTTAAGCTTGGTCAACCTTATCAACCATTTATTTCTTGTGACTCTCCCTTAGTGATTTTAGTTCAAGTATGTGGGATTATTTCATCTCTGGTACTTTTTTCTCATGATAAGCCTTTAGAGACTCCAATAACGTGATGTTATACTCATATAACTTGTCTTGGAGCTCAACCTCCATTTGTTTCTTTTATTCCTTCAGTTTCTCCTATAACATTGTAACCACCGTAGTTATCTATTCTACTTGCATTGATAAATTATGTGTTCTTTCTATTATTAACTTTATAAATATCTCCCAAAAAGAAGGCCATATCCACAAAATCCTTCTAATTACTCTTCACAACAATACAGCATATCACTCTTTCCTCATGGCCTTCTAGGATAATTGCTTCTTCGCCTTGTTATTCTATTTTTATTTACTTAGCTAAATTTTGAATAACAACACTCCTCAACCTAGAGTAATAATAGACTCCCAAGTCAACAACTTAATAATTTAGATCTCTAGGGTTAACAACAATAAGAATATTACCTCAAAATTTTGGATTTCAAGGAATGAAGAAAGGGGATTTGGATTAATGATTAATTTTAGTATTATGTCAATTTGTAGATTAGATCCCTAGAAAACCTTTTTCTTTTAAGAGCATTCAAGGAAAGGCTCCAAATGTTTTCCCTTCCTTCCATCATATTTTGAGTTATTCAAATATTCTTATCACTCTCTTTCATATTTATCGACTTGTTCATGTTTAAAATTGTAACTAGGCTCAGTGTTCATTATGATGTAGTTGTAATCATGGTGTTGTGTATTCTTTATAAAGAAAGAAAAATAAATCACATTTTTGGAGTATGCGTTTCATACTCAAATTTGAGTCAAAAGATTATTCTTCATGGATTTAAATATTCTAGGTCTTTTTAGGTCCTTCTAGGATGAAAAATAATATTGGTCATGTGTCACAGTCCCATTTGGACTCATCGTAATGAAGAAAAATATCTATTTTATCAAGGAAAAGTCATGGATAAGAACAAGACCAAGTCATCCAAAGAGAAACATCAAGTCGGCATAAAGGAGGGTTATTCGACCCTCAAGAAAGGCTATAAATGTTGGCATTATGTTTCAAGTGTTGTCCTTGATGGCAACTCACTCAGAGGTTGGTATAGGTGCTCAGAGGTTGGTACAGGTGATGGCAACTTAATCAGAGGACAGATCTCAGTACAGCAGGACAAGAAAGAGATATACGCAGGTTCATCAAGGAGAATCAGCGTGTACACGCAGGTTGGATTCAGTAAAAGCGCATACATGTGAAAAGTACCTTTGGTCTGTGGCGGTTATTCCTTGGAAGTTGTGCCTATGGTTTTGGACCATAGTGTCTCGACGGACGTGTTGATCTCTAGTTTTGAGTTGATGGTATTGGTTTGTTATGGTTTTGGACCATGGTATTGAGCAAGGCCTAAGGCTATATAAGGAGAAGATCATTAGGAAAAGAAGGGTGCAATGGGTGTCTGATGAAGTGAGAGGATCTGGTATTGCTGGTTATCTGTTCGAGACGTTTGGCAAGGGTCAGATCTGACAGCGAAGGCATAAGAATCTATTTCTAGATCTGCACGCGGGTTGCCTTTGGTGAAAGCGCGTATACACGCAGTTTTGGTACGGTGAAGTAGCGTATGCATAATAAGATTTGATATTTCAGGTTGTTGCTGATTCTGGTGGTTGTTGCAGAGTTATGGGCTCTGGTTTTGTTTCTGTGTACTTGATGACAGGGTTGCAGTGATTCAGTATTGGGTTGCTTAATGAATTATGATGCAAGTATAAGTTGGTGATTGTATTGCAGTAATGTTTGTTTTGTACTCTTGGATCTAGTCTGAAAATTGATGAAACGTGGTCCCTGAA